>APFE031511110.1:31794-59026 GCA_000404065.3 Pinus taeda
TTTTGGAGAATAACATATTGTCTAGATTTGGTTGCCCCAACAAGATAATAACAGACAATGCTGCTGCTTTTAGATCCGAGAAGATGGTGAACTTCTGCCACAAATTTCATATTACTTTGGGCCATTCCACTGCATACTACCCTAAAGGGAATGGCCTAGCTGAATCATCAAATAAAAGCCTTGTAAACATCATAAAGAAGCTGTTGGAAGAAAATAAGAAGAATTGGCATAAGAAGCTTGTGAATGCCTTATGGGCAGATAGACTAACAACCAAGAGATCCATTGGGGTCAGCCCATATGAGTTAGTGTATGCATTAGAAGCCAAATTTCCTTCATCACTAGGGGTTCCTGTTATGAAACTACTTCAAGAAGGTCAAGCTGAGCCCAATGACATGCAAAGAAGGATTAATCAAATAATATGTTTGCAGCAAACTAGAGACCAAGTTTATAGCATAGTACAAGTTCTACAAGAAAAGTTAAAGAAAGCTTTTGATAGAAGGACTAAGGCTGAAGATTTCAGCATAGGTGACAAAGTCCTCAAGTGGGATTCAAGAAGGGAAGATAAAAGAAAACATGGAAAATTTGATTCTCTTTGGAGAGGACCATTTATTATCCAAGCAGTGCAAGAAAACAACACTTCCCAAAAAATCTGGATGAAACTGACTTAAATGAAGGTCCTGTGAATGGCAGGATGTTGAAGCACTATTTTGACTACTTTCCATGTATATAGCAGGGTCTTTCGTCCTGTACATAATCAGTTGTATATATTTTTTTTCGACATACAAATAATTCAGTTTAAAAAGTTGTTGTAAATAAGCAGAAAAAAGGCTTTATATTCCAGAAATTCCACAGACGCGACAACCTCCAGTTTTGAAGTACAAAGAGAAAGTTTTCAAGTTTTGGTAGAAGAAGTCAAGGGCCAAGGCATTCTGACCTGCTGTTCTTGGTCTTTCAAAAAGAAAAACCATCCCTAAGTGGAGCCACTCTTAGCTACCTATACCAATAGGTTTCATTTTTCATGATTGGCAGGGGAAGTGCCAATATGATCTACTTTGGTGATACAAAGATCTCATATTCTTGTGGAAGAAATATACTTACATTTGGTTGATGCTGCCCTACTTCTAAATGGGTGATCCAACAGCCTAAGCTGGGTCATGCCATGTTTCAATTTTTGTTGTAGATTAGAGAAAGAAATCTGTCCAAATAGATCAATCTTGGCAGGTAAAGTAGATAGGTAGAGAATGAAGGTTCCCAACTGCTTAATCTGGGGCCTTGGAAGCAATAAGGGTAGTTTTAGATAGAAAATCAAAAGAAAAAGCCAAAGGAAAAGAAAAGGCATAGAAGGGTTTGCAAGTCTAAGTGCACCCTCCTTGGAGTAACAAAAAATGCTAGGCAATAGAGTGGGTAGGTAGATGGGGTTGCAGAAAGCATGGTTTATGGCATTTCACTGGCCTAAGCAAAGGTAAAAACATGGTGCCAGTGCAGATTTCCTATTTCAGCATTCTTACAACAACTTAATAAATCATGTCTAACTTCTAGATTACCCCCCATCACATTCATGGCTAACATCCCTATGCCACCTATGTTCATGAAAGAAGTCAAAGTCTTGTTGGTTCTTGTTTCTTTAAGAGCCACATTTCTTGTGTAAAAATTCTTTTTATTTTGATCTACTTCCTAAAAACTAACTTGATTTCATATAACAACTTAGTATTTTACCCCCCTCATCCACCTTTTTTCTCTCATATTAACTACTAATCTATCACTATTTAACTACTTATACCCCTATTCCCCCTATTACTATGTAAATTTGGCAAAAAACCCAAAATATCTATATATCCCCTTCCCCGAGCATTATAGCTCTATGTATCGTTTTGAATGTTTTCAAACGCTAAAACATTGAGCGCGACCCAAAGAGCACTAGAAAATTAATCTTGGGATTACTCCGAGATTTGCTTGGATTAATAACCTAAACCCTCTTTGTAAATAAACCTATGTAAAATCCCATTTTAACACGTAACTCTGCAGAAAACCATAAAAACCCACTTTTTATAATGTTCCGCCAGGCACACATTTCAGAAAATAATAATATTTTATTTGCCCCGCATTTCGTATTGTTCTTGCATCTCATCAACACGTCGACCATCGGATTTGGGCTTTCCCATCCGACGACCCACATTCATATCAGACGGGCCCCGATCACCGAACCTTACCGCCTGAGAAACTGTCAGAGGGTGACGTCAGGGCTTTGCCACGTGTCACCCCCATATTTTCTCGGGCCGCCCTCTGACAATACCATGACCGTATCCAGAGCGGTCCGAGAAAAACCACTTACCGCTTGTGCTTTACTGCCTGCCCACGTCACTGCTACGTCACGGCCATGTTAGTTCGACTCGGCGCCCTGTCAGCACCCCCGCCCGCCAACGCTCCGACATGTCTGCCACCTATGTAATCCCCGTGGACCACTCACAGGTTGCCACGTCACTCGATGACATCATGCTGATGTCATCCGACCCTGACCCCACCTGATGACGTCATGCTGACATCATCCAAAAAAAGCGCCAACAACCCAAAAAGTCCATATTTTAGCCAAAATTCGTGTTATTTGTCACTTTTGCCAAAAAGACTGTTGCTCACCTCTGCATGAAAATTACAACCATCTGTCGCCAACCTGCAGAAATTGACCCGAAGACCGTTGGCGCCTTCAACCCACCTGCATTTGTGACCATTGCCAGTAATTCACCAGGTATTTATCCAAAGCATCCCCTCCCTGCTTGGTTCTGTGCATAATTCTCCAAAACTGAATTAAAAAGAGTGAGGAACCTTGTATTTACAAGCAAATCCCCGGTGACCAGTGTTCGTTTTCAGTTGTAAGGATGAAATTCACCTGTTGAGCCCACATTTAGTCACATTTTCCTAAATTCACAGTCAGTCCGCGCATTCGTGGACTTAAAACCTTAGCTGCACTAATTCATCGGGAAAACAGTGCTACTAGTCCCTGCATTTGCTCAATTAACTCTCTTTTGAGCATTTTACACTATTATCACCACAGTTTACCCCATTTTCCCTTACAATTTGCCTTACTTTTGCAAAAATACCCCTTTGTGTTGTTCTGCCCACTAAAACCAGTTCTAGTACAAGTCATAAGTACTACTTAACCATGGAAACACCAGTAGCCCTGAATATTCAACCTCTGAATGCCCCACACAGAGAGCTGGAGTGGAAGGCCATGGGTGATAGAGATTACCAGATGATAGACTCATCTGCCATGAGTTCCAAATTTAATATTCACCTGCAGAATGAGTTAAAAGCCCAATATCTCAGTGGAGCTGATATCTTAGGGATTTGGGACTCCAACCTGCCCATTTACAATCTCCCTCAAGTCAATGTCCTCCCAGACTTGATAAATCAATGCCGTTCCAGCTATGATCCATGTCAAAGAGCTGTTCTCAGCCCCTCAGGCTCAATATTGTTCCATATCACCCCTGAGGCCATTAATGAGATGCTACACTTTTACACTGCAAAGCCCCTAACTCCTCTCTCCATCAATGACTTGCTAAAGAAAGGGGGCAAGCTGTCCAGTGCTCAGATCATCAATATTAATCAGTTATTTGTTCAGCCAAAATTTGAAGCTGTGGGAACCACCCCTCCTATAGGATATCAATATCTCAATGAGCTGGGCAAAATGCTTGTGGATTTGATTAGTTACATCCTGGGTTATGGGTCATATGAGGATGTTGATAAGACCATTATGGCCATGATGTCCATATTCTCCCCTAGAACGCCTCCTGCTGTGCACTATGATTTTGCTACATACATTGCCAATAAGATTCATGAACAATTGATGAATCTAGAAAGGGAAAAGGTGTTTAAATACAATAGGTACATCTATCACTTGTTCTTATTTTATCAGCCCGATGCTTTCCCTGTTCCTCTCAAGAAGCTAAATGCCCAGGGAAACCCAAGGTCTGTAGTGTTTTGGTCTTCAGTCTTTCATCATGTATCTTTTTCACCTTACACCTACTGTGAATTCATAGACCTTTTTATCCATCCAGCTATGACCTTGTTATTGGGCGTCCCTCCTCCCAGATTGACAGATGAGATGCAAAGGATTCTTCACCTCTCAAAGGCCTACAACATTGGTGATTGGTACTTTTACCAACACCATACAGTAATCAGAATATATGGTTGTGAGTTGAACCCTTATAGGCTGCCAAGATATGTCCCTATGAGACTTTTTCCCTTAGAGTATTTTAAGCAGTTTGGAAATGTAGACTTTGTCCATTTCCACAGTAAAAACAAGAAGGTGCAACTAAAAGTAAGGAACCAGCTAGGCCCATTTCTATACAACAAAAGGGAGGAAGGATGGAAGGAAGCAAATTTGATCCTAGAGACCCTCAAACTGCAAACCAACTTCCAATGGGTACCTTATGACCCTAATCATTTCATTTCCCTCAGGAGGGTAAAATACAAATTGGGTGGCTATGCTCACGTGAGACTGCCTCATATTGAGAAATATGCCAATTCATTAAGTTGGAAAGAGGGCACTCTAGAAGAGCCAATGACTAGAGAACAAATGCTACAAAGAGAAGCAAAGAATATTGAGAAAGAGGCTGACTTGGAAACTTGTGGGCAGGTTTCCTCTTCCTATCAAAGGCAACTTGGAGCAGTTGCCTCATCCTCTACAGCCCAACAGCAAGTAGCCAGAACTGTTCAACAAGAATCAAGCGAGGATAAAGGGAAGCAGATGGAGGAGGAACAGCCACCTCCTATAGCAAAACAACAAGCAGAAAAGCAAGTAGAACAGCAAGAAAAAGGGCAAAAAGAGGGGCAACCAATACAGCAAGAACAAACAGCTGAAGCCCCAATATCCACTGAGCAACAGGCTTAAGAGAATGTGCATCCTAGGCAAGAAAAGACAGTGGAGGCCTCAGTGCTGCAAACTCCACAGAAGGAAGAGAAGGGAAAGAAGAGGGATAGAGAGAAGGAGACTGCCCTCACCATATCCACAAATCAAGGGGAGAAAATGCAGATAATGAATCCCCTCTCCGAGGAAGAAATGCCTATTGGGCAATCATTGGGCATGGGCCCACCGAGCATGGAGGCATCTGCCAGTTCCTTTCAACAGGAACAAGAAAGAAACCTTGGAGGAGAGGTCAGATCCTCAAGTCAGCAAAGGAGAGCTGACACAGGCATCAAGCAACAATTCATCGACATTAAAAGGAGAAATGAGCCACTCAAGCTCCAGATCTACAACCAGTTGCTTAAGATGGCCCCTACCAATCAGCAAAGGCTTGTGTCAGCCTACGACATAACAGAAGGGAAAATGACCATGAGTCATTTCATGCCAACCCTGTTGCAGCCACAATTAGCTGCAGACTATATAAGAACCAACCTTGAGGTTCTTGCCAAGGACATCCACCCTATGGACCAAATAGAACTTCGCAAGCAAACGGGTGAGATGGTATATTCAACACTGACAGATAAAACCTTATTGGCGAATAGGTTGGAAAACAGCCTGAACAATACAATTTCCCAACTTGAGTTGGAGAAGGCATCCTCTCAGGCCAAATACAACAGGATGAGGTCTTTGGAGGATATAACCATAGAGCTTGGGTATGACCCAAAGGATCCAAAAGCTATACAAATGCTGCTAAAAATAAGAGATGCAGACCTTGCAGCTCTAAGAAAGATGATTAAAATCCCAGCAACCCTTCACCCTCAAACAGAAGAGGTTGCCCAGCAAAGACAGGACTAGGATGTAGCAACATTGCTGGTAGCACTGCACAAGCAGCTAATGCAAACACAAGGGAAGTTGTAAGAGACAGAGGCTACACTGTAGGTAGCCCTACAGCAGAAAGAAGGAGGTAAAACTTCTCAGACCCCTCTAGAGATCATAAACCTTGAGGAGCCCCCACAGACTACTGCTCCTCCCACAGCGCAGACAACTCCATCAACATCAGCACCAACACCTACCTCAGAGCAGGCTCCGAGCCTTGATATGCAGAAGTTGATGAGTGAAATCAAGATCCTAGAAGCCCAGATGACAGAGCTAAATGAAGCCAAGGAGAATTTACTAAGCTAAATGAAAAATGTAACAAATCCAATGCAAAGTAGCTGAAAGGGAAGAAATAAAGCCTTTAGAGAGAAATAAAGGAGTTGGAGAAAGACTTCACCCTGACAAAGTGTGGCTAGCAAGACAGTTTTTGTGGGCCAACATTGGCCAATCAATAACAGATCAGTGGCAGTATATTGAGACTATCCATGAGAAAATGGAGCTCACAGGCAAAGCAGAGAAGGAAGTCCATAGAGCAAGGGCATCTCTAGACAGTATGCCTGAGATAGCCAACAGAATGATCAACATTCTTAATAACTGCACAGGTCCTCATCTGGCAGCAATAAGAATCTCCTACAGAATTGAAACCATCCAGCTGATAAAGAGGGTCCTCACATTGAAAATCCTATTACAAACATTGGATAGAAGAAGCCAGGACATGCAAACGGAAGTCAACAGATTCATGGATAAGTTTGCAGCATTACAGGGCAGAGGTCTTCCTGGCTTGCTGAACAGCGCAGGGAGACTACTATCAGATGAGAATTATGAAAAAAGGGTGAACACATTTGCCACCAATCAGATCACTCAAGGATCAAGTACTTCAGAGGTAACAGGGCCAGCATCTCGACAAAGTCTCTATGACAGAGTAGAGAACTTATTTTTTATTATGAATGAGATCAGACATTTGTTTGAAGTGCCTCCAAACTTCTACAAATACACAGAGGCAGATGAAACCTTAGATGCAATTTTGAGACATCAATTGCCTACACAGAAGTGGTGGACCAGAATGATACAGTTGTTGCTGTAAATAGGAGGCTTTCATCAAAGTTTTTTCATCAAAAAACATAAGTCATCATGTCCAGAAAATGTGATGCATACACTATGACTGGAGAAGAGTGGAATGAACCAACTCAACAGGAAGATTCGGCCACTAAAAGCAACACTAACAGCTACAGGTAACAGGGTCAAGAAAGCTACAGCATGACAAAGCATAAAGACACATCATTCAGCATTAATGCAGAATGCTCAACCGACTCAGTGGCCTCCAAAGGTCAAGAAGATTTCTGACAGAATTAAAGACTATTTATTTTATATTTAGGGCAACAATAACTTCCTTATCTGCTATTTTGTAAAGTTGGTGAGCGTATTTAATTTATTAAGTGACTCAGCGGTTCAGATATTTTGTAAAAACCGATTGTATATATTCCCCCTTACATAAGCTTGCAGGGGTTGTTGTTTCTTGTTAAAAAGGAGAACTCAGCTGTAATTTCTAGAAGAATGATATAAACAAAGCTTGGAGTTTACAAGAATTGGGTCTTACTGATGCATGCTGCCTTGGAACCATTGAATGCTACAGGATTCTAGTGCTATGGCTTAATATAATAAGTGTTCTCTATCTTTGTTAATGTTTTATTATTTGTTTAACTCACATCTCTCATATGTTGTTCTAAATCTAGGAAGAAAGAAAAAGAATAGCTCAGGATTTGTCCATGGAGACACCCTGATCTCAATCTGTCTTTACTATAAATGTTTTCTATGACTTCAACTGTTTAATTGGAATTCTTAACTACTCCAATAAACCCTGAATATTTCACAGTTACTATTTAGTAATTCATGTATGCTACTAAGTAGAAATTGTTCTTCAAATTGTTATCACACTGTCCATAATTCCATTTCCCAATGTTTCACTCACTAATCAGAATTTATATTAAGAATAGCCATCTACCCTTGTAGTAAAACTTTCTCCATCACAGGCACCAAGACTATCTCAGATTTCTGACTCCATATGCCCAATGGACTAGCATCTTCCACACATTTCATGCCCTTGTCACAACAACGGTTCACAGCCAAAGTCTCAAACAAAAAACTGAAACTTATAACTAGCCTAAAATCTTCACAAAACATAGCTAAAACTTAAAGAGAGAGCCCTCTCTAATTATAGGTAGGCTAGGACCTATACTCCAAAGCTTGGTTAGTGGTTACCCCGGCCGTATTCCTTTGAGAGTCATAGGGAACAACCTGGGTGTTAACACCACTATTTGTGGCAGAACCTCCTCAACCACTACCAATAGAACACCCAGAACCACCTCCTCCTACAGATCCTCCTGGGCATGGGCTCTTCACAGGAACCATTGTAGCAACATATCTTATTGGAGGAAAAGAATCGTGAACAATATCATTGATGTGCTTATCTGAATGACAAATAAGTTTGTCAAGATTGTCAAACATCCTTTTTCTAAATTTGGAAGCTTTAGGATATAACCCCACATACTCGCCATGCAGATCTATGCCCATGATATAAGATAGAATAAATGCACCAGGATGTTCATGTTAAAGAGATAAATAATATGGAATTCTTGTTGGATTTTCAAATTTTTCTTTCTGCAACATATCATCAACCTCTACCCTTGTTCCCTTTCTAGATTTGTTGTGAGCAATGATTGCTTTCATAGTGCTCACACGTGGCTTCACATATCTGTGAGTGACCTAGTCAAGATTTTCAAAAGTGTCTTCCCCAATCGATAGTGTTTTCCCAATACGAAGGTAAGTGTATTCCCAAATGATAGTGTTTTCATTGCTAGCTTAAAAAATTTACTCACATATTTGTTGATTAGGATGCTTTGTATTTAACTTTGGCATAACCGTCTTGGTTGTTTAGAATGAAAACTGACTACAGAAATCCATTATAGAGAGAGAGAGAGAGAGAGAGAGAGAGAGAGAATACATTACATTAAACTAAAATATGTGATTTTAGAATAAGAAAAAAATGTAATTATGTTAAAACCCTAAAACCTTACACCAACATTTGAACTTGTAATTTCAAAAATGTATTATTTTTAACTTTAAAATATCTCACCACGATATGAAATGTCTGACATATCTAATGAAACTCTAAATTTTATTTCAAATATTTCTATTTGACATCCACATTCCTTTCATATAAAATTCTTATTCATCTAATATTTGATTTTTCTCTGAGGAAATTTCCAAATTTAACTATATTATTATTATGAAATTATGATTCACTTAAAATTTATTTTAAAATATCAAACAATTTCCTTGAATTTAATTTTGATTTCTTGACTCATTATTAATGGTTTTTATAAAAAAAAAAATTTACTAATTATAAAATATCTTAATGTTGTTGTGTTTCTTTTGTAAATTAATACTTTATAATACTAACAAATGTTCATATATACATGGTTGTAGCTATATCCAACAAAGGATTTCTTTGTGTATTTGTTAGGCTACCAATTTGCCAAAGACTAGAACTCTCCTAAATAATTTTTTCTCCAAAAAATGGCCATGTAACTAGATCTAGATTACAAAATCCCTTGTTATTGGGTTTTCCACAGAGAACTAAAAAGATGATAAGAAAGAGAATCATTAAGACTTAGAAAATGAAATGGAAATTAGGTTTCTCACACTTGATCCTAGAGGTGAAAAAGTGTTAGGGTCGCATTATAAGTGTCCCTCCTCATGGGCAAGCCTTGCATCCAACATATCCAGGGTGAAGTGTTGGTTCTTCAACATTGTTGTAATGTCTTCCAAGATGGTAAAGACATTATAACTCTTAACCTATTTTTCCTTGAAAACCAACCTCAACAAAGTTTTCATCTTGAAATGAAATTTTCCACTAAGTTGAAATACATCTTCTTTATCAGTCTAAATCCAACTAGATACCTCATTCATAGTTTTATAAGTTGAGTGCAATGCCTCTCAACCCCATCTTGGGAATCACACTAGCAGATTTCTCTTCATGTCTCAGGTGGCACAACATTGAAATACCTAGTATGACCATCATGAGTAAAAGGTGTCGTTCTATGTTGGCCTTTCGGGATGCTTCCCTAACTTTGCCTACAACACGTGTGTTTCCTGGGAATTGTGAAGGAAATAAAAGGTTCACACCTATATAAATTGTTAAAACTTACATGACCATGCAAAGAAATAAGAGCATATACCAACAACAACTTCCTAGGGGCTTTGACACCAACATATAAATTCATCACCTAGACTCATCAAACAGACCAATATGCTTGAAGGGATCACCATATAAACCCCCATTGAAGTGGATACCCCAACATTTGAACCCACATACCCCAATACAATTAGCCAAAAATAGAGCCACAATTTTCCTAGAGGGAAACCTTTACAGTAAACTCTCTAAATTAGGATACACTAGGAGTATGAAGAGATACTTAACTAGACTCATTTGTTTTTCCTATGAATGCCTAGACCATCAAGGAATTCAAGCACAAACATTCCAATACCAAACATTATTAGCATATACATCAAATAAATGAACTTGAGACAACTAGAGAACAAACAGAAATTTTGCTCACTACCCTCCCAATCTACAAACATGATTCCATCTCCCAATGAACCATGAAGTGTTGGGAATGTTCTCTACCTATTTATCATTATTGCATTCTACGTGTGGAATATTGTTGTCATGAAAAGTAGGTTTATCAATAATTTGAGGAATTTGTGGGGGTGCAAGAGAAACATTTTTTCTTATGCTTGGGAAGACTGATATGGAGGGAATCATAGAGAATACTATTGGATGGATGGTGTTAGCCTCTATTGAGTTCTACCCTATTTTGTTTAGACTTGATTTCCATTAGCTACTTGCCCCGAGTCAGCTAATTTTGCATCCACTCCCATTGAAATTGTAAACAAACAGTTATTCCCTTTTATTGTAGACTTGCTTCCCTCCACAACTTTTTTAGTGTCTTCTAACGTTGAACTTGACTAAGGTTGTTTTCCTTTTGAAACTGCATCTATAAAAATCACATGAATAATATCACCACTTCAATATAATTAGAACAAAGGTAATTGGAAGAAGTTATGTTTTCATTCAATAGGAACAAACTTAATTTAAATAGTTATGTTTGCATTCAATATGAAAAAATGTAATTGAAAAAGGTATGTTTTCAGTCAACGTGAACAAACTTCAAGGCCATACCTCCTAAATTCCCCAAAGCATCGTTGAAATATGGGGAGCTTGTAGCAACAAGAAGAGATTAACAATCATGTACAAGTGCTAATATTGTCCTAACTTCATCTCTTATGTGTGCTCAGATTTCACTTCAAATATTGAGCTTATTCCATGACTTGAGACCATTCGTTCTCACACGAAACATCAAAATTTAGTGACTGTAAAGAATAAGTGCTAGCATCAAACATTTTAGAGGAAATTATAGTACTCCCCAGCCATTCCTACGAGCACAAGAGCTTGAATTCAAATTCAAGAAGACCTAGAATATTACCAAAACAAAATAACGTATAATTTATAAATCCAAAAAATTAATTCGCATTCAAAAAAATAAAATCAAGAAACAAAAACATTGGCGACCCTGCAATCCCTCGGCCCACATGAGCATCCACAACTAATGAACCTGAGTTTCCTTTTCCTCTTAGTGTCTCCTCCACCTGTTTGATTTTGTCACCTACCTTAGACATGTGTGGGGGGCATGTTTTTATCTTCCGATTTAACTAGAATTACCCATCTCATTTTAAGTTTGCTTTCCAACCAAATTCAACTTTGGTTGAACTAGGCAATACACATCAGCTTCAGTGGAAGGGTGGCCTTTTAATTCCTACCACCTTTATTCATCTTTCATTCTACAGAGCTTTAGAGAAACACACCCCAGGTCTTGAATTTTCACCTTTGAATTTTCTTATTGTCCTTGTATAATAGATATCAGGAATCTTTTATTTTACTCGTGTTTACATTCTTCCCCACAATAGAGTACTTAGGGGTAAAATGTGATATCAACTGTAAAATGTGGGTCCAATGTGCTAAGATGTTAGCTTTAAAATTGAACAGATGTTACGCTTAAAAAAAAAAAGTAGACTTAAATTCTAGGTTAATTGATTCAAAAGAAAGGTCTATTAACTTAAAAATATAGCCAAAATACCAAAATCCTTCAATGTTTATTCGCTCCCACCACCATTTCAGAGTAAAAAATTCCATTTCAATTTCATTTCACAGATTCCTTACGTTTTCTTGATTGATAGCTACTTGCACATCCTTTATTTTTATCCATCCTTCATGAGGTTTGTCTTGTCTCCCCCATAAATGACCCTTTATGGAAAGGTACACCAAGTAAGGTAGTTATGTATTTGTACCTTGACCTTCTATTACTGCTTAAACCACTTCTACTAATACTGGCTATGGATATGTAGTGTAAGCCGCTGTCTTTTTTGTATCTATCCCTTAGACTGAGACTCTTGTTGCTCATAGTAATGTCCCTTTAGCATAGCCTTTGTGATGCATCCGTGTCTCCCAGAACTATGTTAAAGTCAATCCACTAAGGTAGTTGTTGCATTACTTTGATATGAATTGAATTAGAGATTTGTATAATTTATTAGATTTTTAGTTTATAATATGAATGTAATGAAAAATTGACATACATATACTCTTCAAAAAATATATAATCATATTCAAAAAACATTCTTAGCTATGATTGTGGATGTAATTGATTGATATATACCTACCAGCATATAATAATAACATTTATTTAAATAAATGTAGTTATGCTAGTTTATTTTAAATAATATGTATGCATAACAATTTCTATATAGGTGTGAAAATAAAATGCATACAATGAATCAAGAAAATGGATAATTATCTCTTGAACTAGGTGTTAAACTCGTATGCCTCACCTAAATTATGCTCGTTGTGGTCTTTAAGATATAACTTGGGTTGTCATTTTACGATATGTCTTTATAAGTTGAGTGTGTGTTTGTTTGGTAAGGTTGCTTGAGTGATTGAAGACAAGAATCAACTCAAACATCTTAATGAAAATCCATGACACATGAAATAACAAATTAAAATGGTTATATTACCTTGAGTTTTAAGAAAATTTAGATATTATATGAAATTGTATGGAGATTGAGTTGATTATATATATATATGAATATTATATATATATATAATATATATATATATATATATGAATGATAAAGTGAAAAATATTATAATATGTGTCATACTTATAATAATTATTATTTAATTATTTATAGAAAATTCAACATTATAATAATAAATGAAAATGAAACTCAATAAATTCTTGGACAAAAAAATAATATTTATCATTCATCACTCCCAATGGGTACTCAATATGGTCCTTGTTAGGAATAAGAATGGAGAAATAAAGATTTGCATTGATTTAGAAAATATCAATAAATCATGAGATAAATATAACTACCTTGTTCCAACTGTGGAACACATCCTCTAGTGTGTTTTAGGTTCTAGAATGTTTTATATGTTGGATGACTTTCCTAATACCCTGACTCCAACCCCTAGATTGTAAATATCATGTACAAGCAAAGATTAGGCTAGTGGGGGTATAATTCCCATGTGCATGTATGTGTATATGTTTTGGGACCAGAGTGTGAGTGTGAATATGCTTTTATACATTTTGAGGCTAAAGCATCTGGTGTTGTAAATATGATATTTTTTGCACACCAATAAATGCATTACCACTGCATACCAAATAACATGAAAAGAGTATATGAGTTTCATATAACTCAATAATTATGATAATTGTGTATTGGCTTCTCAAAAAAGTCCATGAAATGACTTGAGGGGTCCTAGATGTCAAAAAAGAGACATGAAAATAAAATTAAGTGTGGGAGATACTAAGGGGTCTTAAAGGATTTTATGGGAGGGGAGGGACAATAGGAAGTCCTAGAGCCACCCTCAAGGTAGTGGCTCATAATAAGGAGTATAGGTGTAGAGAAGCAACTGCACTAATTGGTTTTGTGTTAAAGGGGGATATTTATATGTTAGAGGTTGCTTCTTTTCGATGGAAAATAATGAAATGTGGGGAATGATTCCCATTGTGGCCCTAAAGCAAACTTGGATACCTTGGAGGGTGCTTAGAGACCTGAGGTTTGCAATTGGTTGTGCAAGTAATTGAGTAGGTCTATGAGCTGGTTGTGCATGGGGTTATTGGAGAGGTTAACAATAAGTCAACTACGGTTGTGGTTGAGGTTATTGTTCAAATAGATAGTATGCTTTTTGAGATTGATTATAATGATATTAAGGATATGACAGATAAAATTGTGGATACTTTCCTCCATATGATCCTCACCATCCTTGTTCCCATTATTCATTTTGAGGATGGGGTGGCCAAGGTATCCAAGGTAATGGTGTATTTCAGTTACTTTAGGGGTGTTGTGCATAAGCTTGAAATTCTTGTGTAGGGTCTTGAATTATACCTGGTTTTGAACACTACGAATGTCTTCTTCATGCCATAAACTAAAGTTGTTTATAGGATTGATTTGCTCCATTATCATTGACGGGCCTCCGAAATAGGTATAAACTAACACCCATCTAAACTTTTCTTCTACCCTCAGTAATGTAATTTTCAATTTTAACATGTTCTTACGAGGGTTAAGAGATGATTTACATTTCTTGTATGTTTGATTAATTTATTTCCCATGATATTGAGACAATTTCATGTAGATCACATAAGAGTATAACAAGAGAAAAATATATCGCTTCCCCCGTGTTGAAAGGTAATAAAAAATTGGTTGGCTCAAGGCCATTAACACTTTTGTGACGTTTTAATTTTATGAAAACTTGGTTTCTTGTACTATAAATAAATATAGCATGAATTATATTTCCTTCACCTTGCAATGTTGTTATTAGAAATGTGCTCGTGCTTGTGCTAGAAGGAAATCTAGCATACTAGATCTTAGTGGCCTATGATTTTATTATTGGAAATAGACTTGTGTTTGTGCTAGAAGTGAATGTAGCATGTATTACATTTCTTTCACCTTGCAATGTTGCTTTCGTAAATGTGTTATGGCTTGTGATAGAAGTAAATTTAACATGTTATATATTTTTCTTCCTTGAAATATTGTTCTTGGAAATATGCTTGTGTTTGGGCTAGAAGTAAATCTAGCACGTGTTAGATTATTTATCTCTGCAATGTTGTTGTGCGATTCTATTTTTGCTAAAATAAAAAATATAGAACACATTAAGTTTCTTTCACCTTGTAATATTGTTGTTAATAATGTGGATATATTTGTGCTAGAAAGAAATCTAGTGGGTGCTAGATTTCTTTTACCCTATAATATTTTTGTTAGTAATACATTTTTGTATGTGATATAAGTGAAACTATCACATCTTATATTTATTTAAGCCTACAGTGATGTGATGTGCTTGCGTTTGTGCTAGAAGGAAATATAGTGTCCATTATATTTATTTTTTCCTGCATTTTTGTTGTTGGCAACATGCTTGTCTTTTCACTAAAAGTAAATCTAGCATACATTAGTTTTTTTTCATTCTACAATAATTTTTATTTTTTTCGTGTTTGTGCTAGAAGGAAATTTAGCATGCATTAGATTTTTGTCACTTCGCAATATTGTTTTTGAAATATGCTTTTGTTTGTGTTAGAAGGAAATCTAGCGTGTGCTAGTTTTCTTATTCCCTACAATGTTGTTGTTGGAAATGTGTTTGTGTTTATGCTAGAATTAAAACTAGCATGCACTACATTTTTTTCACCCAACAATGCTATTATGTGCTTGAGTTTACGCTAGAATGAAATTAGTTTGTGTTAGATTTCTTTGAACTTGCAACTCTTTTATTGATAATGTGTATGCATTTATGTTAGAAGGAAATTTAGAATGTGCTAGATTTCTTTCAAAATCCAAGGTTGTTATTGACAATTTTGGTTATTTACTCTTGAAGAAAACATATCACATGTTATATTTCCTTCACCATACAATGCTATTATTGGCAATGTGCTTGTGTTTTTGCTACAAGTAAATCTGGCATGTGTTAGATTTATTTTGGATTACAATGTTTTTGTTGGCAACATGATTTGGTTTGTACTAGAACTAAATCTAAAATAAGTAAGATTTATTCAACTTTGCAATGTTATTATTGACAATTTTGTTTTGTTGTATAAGAAAATATGGCACACAATAAATTTCTTTTTGTTGCAATATTATTGTTAGCAATATTATTTTGTTTGTGCTAGAAGTAAATATAACAAATGATATATTTATTTCACCATCAAATGCTATGTTCTTGTGTTTGTGCAAGAAAAAAATCTAACATATGTTATATTTCTTTGATCTTGAAATGTTGTTGTTTCCAATGTGCTTGTGTTTGATTTCCCTAGATTTACTTTTCCTTCTAATGTTCTTGCTGGCAATATGTTTTTGTTTGTTCTAGAAATAAATCTAGCACGCAGTATATTTGTTTAACCATACAATGGCATCATGTACCTGTGTTTGTGGTAAAATTAAATCTAGCACACTTTAGATTCTTTCATTTTGAAACATGCTTGTATTTGTGCTAGAAGAAAATCTAGTAGGCAGTGGATTTATTTTTCCCTACAATTTTGTTGTTGGCAACAAGCTTCTGTTTGTGCCATAATTAGATATGGCACACTAGATTTCCTTCATGGTATAATCTTATTATGTTCTTCTGTCTATGTTAGAATGAAATCTAACACAATGTATATTTCATCTTGCAATTTTGCTATTAGCAACATGCTTGTGTTTAAGCTAGAAGGGAATCTGGAGTTGCTCCATTTTTTAGGTGTAATTTTGTTGATGTTATGTTTGTGTTTCTTCTAGAGGTAAATATATCAGGTGCTACATTTTTGTCACCGTGAAACATTCTTATGTGCTTTTTGTGAGCAAACATCAAATTTTTTTCACCTTGCAATGGTGTTATTGATAGTGTGTTTGTGTTTGTGTTAGAATGATGTCGGGCTAAGCCGAAAATACCCATAGTATGCATATAAAATGCATCATCTCATTCATCCCAGGAATTTCAATCTCCCTTCCTATTCAACCCTTCATTAATTATGGTTTAAGTCCCCTTAATAAAATCTCATTCGAAGATGTTTCAAATACTATTCACTAGTCTAAAACTTAATTAACCTCTCCAACGAAATCTTATTCAACCTTCATAAATTAAGGTTAATTCTTAAGCCCGTGCATATTAACCACACCCTCTTATTCTGGTCTCGGATTTACTCAACACTAGTCATACCATGGTTAATTGCCCTTAATATGCTATATTTCTATAATAACCTCATATAATAGAAATATACATAGACTACATTAACCTTACCTTTCCACTTTTTCCACTTCCTTAACACATTTTCCGAGGCCCACATTTATCAGTTCAATCTCCACCATCAATTTCATTCCATCAGATCAACGGCTTTTGCGTGATCTCCACTTGTACTCTAGAACTCAAATAACTTTAACTCGTGTTGATAAACTTCTCGGGTTCGCTCAATTATTGAACACCAATTGAATAGCAATGGAACAACAATGGAACAATAATTGAACAAAAGCTGAACAACAATTGAATAGCAATTGAATAGCAACAAAACCCACCTTGACTTCCCACATTGACTTTCCCTTTTTGCACAAGCACTTCACTCTACATCATTGATAAGAGCATGTTGGATCGAATGGTTCACAACAATATCAGCCAGGGAACTTACGCGACACTTAACCACCCTTACGAAGTTGATAAGGATTTTAAATCCTCAATCTATAAAAGTTTGGGTCTGCCTTTGATGTTAATGTTTGATCTCTTTATGGCTTGATATCTGTTGGATAACAAAGTTCATCAAATTCTATGGTCTACGACCCTTTGACTAGTACATAGATTACTAAATTGCTCAACCCCCATATTTGCCTGTGAGATAAGCGTTTCAAATTTAGATGGATGATTGTGATTGAGTGCGGGCCTTTGACCATGATCAATAAATTTGTACACTCTAATCCCCCACAGTCTATTCCCTCGCCATTCTATTTCTACCATTAATATTCATTGATTTGAAAGATCAGATGGTTCTCATTCTTTTCTGCCTACTTTATGTTTAGGCCATTTCTTAGTGTTCCTGTGGTTTCGAGTTTCTTCCAAGGTTCTGGTCTTTAGTTGTTCTACGTCACAACTTCCTCCTGAGCTTAACTAGTTCGCACCTTTATGCTTTCTTCACCTTCACTATAACATTAAAGGCTTCCTCCTGTAATGCTAGTGTGTACAGAGTCATAACAACTCTCTATTACCCTTCTCTATATTTCATCTCTGATTCCGCACATGCAACTTCTGTTACATAGAACTTACTCTAGTTCACACACAGATTATAACTAATTACTCCATACACACACATAAACTCAAAATCGAGTTGTTTGTATTAATAAATAGGTATTTACACATTTTCTTCTTTCAAGCCTGATTTCCAATATCAATGGCCTCTGTTTCACAATCTTCCCATAGGCTTACAATCAAACCTCTAACTACTAACTTGACTTGACTAACTAGCTAACCAGCTAACTATCTAACTTTTGACTAAGCCTTTTAGGCTTACATTTATACAAAAGGATTCTATAACCAATTCCTATTTTAAATCCATAACCTTCTCAACAAATCCTAAAATCTCTTCCTTATCTCTAAGGATCCTCTCTAATCCACAAAATCATGAACTAACTCCTAATCTAAGATTTGCAATTAATTCTCAAATCTCTCAATCTCTCAACTACCCTGATTCTCTCATGTTCTCCTACATTTGAGAACATTTACAAATATGCCTCACAATACTTAATTAAATCCATACTCTAGTTTCTATCACTCAAAACCTTAATAATTACATTAATTCAACACTTAGGAAATCAACTTCCTTAAGACACAACACCCCCCTATGTGTAGTAAAATACAATGATTCTTTTGAGCTAAATGCTCCTTCACCAGACTCCCAAATTAGAAAAAATTCATGATCTATTGATCATGTGCCTTCATATGTTGATAGAAAACCTCGAGGGTCCCAAACATTAATTTGTAGTTGTCTGAATGCTCTGTACCTTTGCTACTGTTATATGTCTATTGTCTTCTGTTTTATTTTTCTCTCCTTTTCAATCAGGTTCAAGTTGTGATTGATCATCCTTCTTGCTATCATTCTTCTCCATATGGACTCTTTCTTCATCAACTGCCATAGTTTTTCAATTTCCATTTCCAACACATCCCTGGGTTGATCCATACTCCGACAATTACTATTACCTCTTTCTTTGTTTTAATTTGTTGTTGTTGTCTACTAACTCTTTAAACTTTTTTTCTTCTCTTTGAAGTTGTCGAATTCTATCACTTACTCTTTTTCCTACACTAACCTTTTCTTCACTTATTTTTACTTGCTTTGCCTCTCTTTCATGATCATCTCTTTCTGTATTGAATCCTGACTATCCAACATTCTCTCCAACAATTGGACATCTTTGTTCCATGAACTAAATACTTCCACATAATCTTCATCTTTCTTTTTTATTTGGCTGCTCATTTGTGTCAAATTTTCTCCAGCATCTACAACTAAACCTGCACTCGCAAAACAATTATTAAAATAAAAAAATAAGGCCTCAATGCCTCTTCTTCCTTTGGAAACATTTTAGTATGTTGCTTTGAATTTTCAACAAAATTCACAAAGATTGTAAGCTAGACTCTCCTCCACACCATTTGTTTCAATGATGTCTTCCTGTCCTTGTCCACTGTAGTGAACTTCTTCATTCTCATCCAGTTCTGATTTTACAGCCTGAACACTTACTTTTTCGTTTTCTAGCCTTTTCTCCAAAAGACTTCACTTATGCCATAAATTTTCCATCTCAGTTGGAATTTCTCCTAAAACCTCTGTACAATCCCCACTATTTTCTTCTTTGTCACAAGTATAACTTCTTGTTGAAACTACTTCTTCATTATAATCCTCTATGTCTGTGATATTTTTAGATGTCTTTCCATCACTCTCCCTTTGTCCATTTAAGAAAATCAATTCCTCTTTGTCCTCATCAATGACAAATTCCTTAACATAAGACAAAACTGCCTCATTTCTATTGAAGATATTTTTTTTACTAAGAAATGAATTTATGAGCTCCTTCTGCTATCATAACTCAACTTGATATTAATTTGAAAGACAATCACCATTATACCTTGCTTAGAAAATTTCTGCTCCATTTAAGACAATTCCAAAACATGGTTTATCTTCTACAAATACCTGCATTCACACAAAACTTGTTAGTTGTAAATACACATGACCTCATGATCTCATTTGATGATTCAATCACCAAGTCCTCCTACTATTCCATGTCCTTTACATGATGCAGAAACATTTCAATGGCCTTCTCTTCAATTTCATCAAGTCCTTCACTTGATTGCTTGATATCCTTCTCTGCAGAATTTAGATTCTCCCTGTCTTCTTCCTTCTTTACGACAATATCAGAAAATTTTCCTTCTTCACATGTTTCACCTAAAAACATACACAAATTTTCAGATTTAAAATCATGTGACCCTTTGGTCTCACTTGAAGTTTCAGTCTTCAAGTCTTCGTCTTCACCCAGAACATCACCCTATTCTACTTCACAAATGGACACTTCCAATTCCAACTCAGCTTCTCTGACTATTTCCATCAGCCATTTTACTTGCTTCTGACGTAGTCTTCTCTCTAACTTATGCCACTTCACTCGCTTCTTCTTCGAGGCCCAACCTAGTCTTTGGCTTTCCTCAAGTATCATCATTAATATGTTCAGTTGTTCTTTCATATCAACAATCTCTTTGTCAGTTTCCTCTTGACTCATTCTCTTTCCATTTTCCTTGGCATTCGCTTTCTTCACTTTTTTTCTGCTCCTTCTAGGTTTCAAATCATCTGCATCTTCTAAGAACACAATTGTCCTCTTTATGTAACCTCTATTGAAATTCCTCAAGCTTTTGCCACATTCTGCTTCCTTTCAAAAAAAATTAACTGCTTCTTTTATCCCTTAGAAAATCTACCCACATCCTCTGTGAAATTTCCTTTGTGAGTTGCAACAATACCTCTACAGTAACAAGTCTCCTTCTTTCTCAATATGCCTCAATAATCTTCTTTCCACTGAGCTCAGTGTTTTAGAATTTTTTTGGTTCTTTCCTTTGGAACCAATTGATCACTCTTTGCTATAAGTTGTTGCAATCTTGTCACCTTCCTATGATACTACCTGTGCACCAATATAAAGACCACACACTCTACAATCTTCAAATCAAATTAAAACAAAACATATCATCTCATCTTCAAGACCTCTACATGATCTTATTCTACCATTTGCCTTCACTTTGAATGGATTGTCCTCTATTTCCTTGCATCTGCAAGTTTTTCGATACTTTATCCCTATCTGCCTACTATTTTATAGATTAGAATCTAATCTCCTCTTGCCTTCATACACATCTTAACACAACTCTGTTCTAAATTTTCTCAAAGAAATTTTCACATAGGATTTCTTTATGCTCTTCCGATACCAAATGTTTCAACAACAATTCTGCTCTGATACCAAAATGATGTTGGGATAAGCCGACAATACACATAGCATGCATATAAAATTCATAATCTCATTCATCCCAGGAATTTCAATCTTCCTACCTAGTCAGCCCTTCATTAATTAGGGTTTAAGGCCCCTTAATAAAATCTCATGAGGAAATGTTTCAAAGACTATTCAATAGTCTAAACCTTAATTAACCTTTCCAGCAGAATATTATTCAGCCCTCATAAATTAAGGTTAATTCTTAAACCAGTGCATATTAACCATAACCTCTTATTCTGGTCTCGGATTTACTCAACACTAATCATACCATGGCTAATTTCCCTTAATCTGCTTTATTTCTATAATAACCTCATATAATAGAAATATACATAAACCGCATTAACATTACCTTTCCACATTTTCCACAGCCTTAACACGTTTTCCAAGTCCTACCTTTATTGGTTCGATCTCCGCCATTGATTTCATTCCATCAGATCAACGGCTGTCGTGTGAACTCCACTCATCCTCTGGAACTCAGATAACATTAACTTGTGTTGATAAACTTCTTGGGTCCACTAAGCAATTGAACAAAAATTGAACAACAATTGAATAGAAACTGAACCCACATTGACTTCCCACATTGACTTTCCCTTTTTGCACAGGTGATTCACTTTATGTCATTGATCAAAGCATGTCGGATCTAATGGTTCACAACGATATCGGCCAGGGAACTTATGCAACACTTAACCACCATTACGGAGTCGATAAGGATTTTATATCCTAATCTATAAAATTTCAGGTGTGCCTTTGAAGTTAGAGTTTGATCTCTTTATGGCCTGATATCCATTGGATAATGGAGTCCATGAAATCCTACAATCTATGGCCCTTCAACTAGTACCTAGATTACCAAATAGCTCAACCCCCATAGTTCACTGTGAAGTAAGGCTTTGAAATTTATATCGATGATTGTGATTGAGTGTCAGCCTTCTACCATGATCAAGACATCCGTACACTCCTATTCCCCCATGTCTATTTCTACACCATTCTATTTCTACCATTAATATCTGTCGATTTGAAAGATCTTATAGTTCTCATTCTTTTCTGCCTACTTCACGTTTAGGCCATTTCTTAGTGTTCCTATGGTTTCAAGTTTCTTCCAGAGTTCTGGTCTTTAGTTGTTCTACATCACAACTTCCTCCTAAGCTTAAATCTCATCATGCCTTTATGCTTCCTTCACCTTCGCTCTAACATTAAAGGCTTCCTCTTGTACTGTGGGTGTGTACAAAGCCATAACACCTCTCTGTTACTCTTCTCTATATTTTGCCTCTGATTTTGCACATGCAACTTCTATTACATATAACTTACTCTAGTTCACATAGAGATTAGAACTAAATTACTCCATACACATGCATAAACTCATAATCAGTTTGTTTGTATTAATAAACAAGTATTTATACGTCGTCTTCTCTCAGGCCTGATTTCCAATATTAGTGGCCTCTATTTCAAAATCTACTCAAAGGATTACAATCAAACCTTTAACTCACAACCTATAACTACTAAGTTAATTTGACTAACCAGCTAAGTATCTAACTTATGACTATACCTTTTAGGCTTACATTTATACAAAATGATTCTACAACCAATTCCTATTTTAGATCCATAGCCTTCTCAACAAAATCCTAAAATTTCTTTCTTATATCTAAGGATCCTCTCTAATCCACAAAATCATGAACTAACTCCTAATCTGAGATATGTAATTAATTCTCAAATCTATCAATCTCTCAGCTATCATGATTCTCTCATGTTCTCCTACATTCGAGAACATGTACAAATATGCCTCACAATAATTAATTAAATCCCAGTTCTAGCTTCTATCACTCAAAACGTTACTAATTACATTAATTGAAGACTTAGGAAACCAATTTCCTTAAAACACAAGACCCCCCTATGTCTACTAAATACAATGATTCTTGTGAGTTGAATCCTCCTGTATCATAGAACAAAACCTAGCACGCATTATATTTTTTCGACAATGAAATATTGTTGTTGTCGGCTTGGTTGTTTTTGCGAAAAGGAAATGTATCACACATTATATTTTCTTCACCTTGTAATGTTATTATTGCTAACGTGTTTGTGTCATTTCTAGATGAAAATTTAACAGGTGTAAGTTTTCTTTGGCATTCACCTTTGTTGTGGGAAATATGCTTGTCTTTCTGCTAAAAGTAAATCCAGCACATGCTAGATTTATTTCACCTTACAATGTTGTTATTGACAATGTGCTTGTATCTATTATAGAATAAATTCTAGAACATAGTAGATTTATTTTTCCCTGCAATATTATTGATGACATTATACTTGTGTTTGTGTTAAAAGTAAATCTAACATGAGCTAGATTTCTTTCACCCTACCATGTTGTTATGTGATTGTGTATTTTCTATAGGAAAATCTAGCATGGGTTACATTTCCTCTACCTTGCAATGGTGTTATCAAAAACATGTTTGAGTTTGTGAAAAAAATAAATCTAGTGTGTGCTTGATTTATGTTGTGATGCAATGTTGTTATTTGACTATGTTTGTGCTAGAAGAAAATCTGGGACTTGTTAACTTTTTTCAACTTGTGATATTCTTGTTGATAGCGCTTATGTTTGTGCTAAAAGGAAACCTACCTTGTGCTATATTTCTTCCAAAATGTGATGTTGTTATTGTCAGTTTGGTTGTTTGCGCCAGATCAAGATTACCATGTGTTACATTTCCTTCACCGTTGTATGTTATTATTGGCAATGTGTTTGTGTTTGTGATAGAATAAAATGTAGCATGCAATAGATTATTTTTATCTACAATATTGTTGTTGGAAATTTGATTGTGTTTGTCCTAAAAGTAAATCTAGCATATGTTAGATTTCTTTCACCTTGCAAAGTTGTTACTGGCAATTTGTTTTCTATTTTTTATAAAGGAAAATCAATCATGAGGTAGAATTCCTTTGGCCTATACTATTATTGTTTACAATATGCATGTTTTTGTTTTAGAAGTAAATCTAACATGTGCTATAATTATTGCAACATGCAATGTTGTTATTCTCTTGTATTTTTTCTAGAAGAAAATCTAGCACACGTTAGATTTATTGTACCTTGCAATGTTGATATTGATAAGGTGTTTATATTTGCGATAGAAGAAAATCTATCGTGTGCAAAATTTATTTTACCTTCAAATGTTGTTGTTGGCAACATAATTGTGGTTGTGCTAAAAGTAAATCTTACATGTGTTTAATTTATTCAATCCTACAATTTTGTTATGTGCTTATGGTTGTGCTTTAAAAAAATATAACACATTCTAGATTTCTTTTTCCCTGTAGTGTTCATGGAAACATGCTCATGCTTGTGTTAGAAGTAAGTCTAACAAACACTAGATTTGTTTGGAGATACAATGTTTTTATGTGCTTATTTGTGCTAAAGGAAATCTAGTACTCCTTAGACTTCTTTGATCATACAATGTTATTATGAGCAATACACTTGTGTTTATCATAGAATGAAATCTAGCATGTGCTAGATTTTTTTTTTTAACAATGTTTTTGTAGGCAATAGGCTGGTATTTTTTCTAAAAGTAAATATAACACATGCTAGATTTTTTTCACCTTATGTTGTTTTTATGTGCTTGTGTTTGATTAGAAGTAAACTTAACATGCACTATATTTCTTTCATAATGCAATGTCATGATTGGAATTTTGGTTATTTTTGCTAGAAGGAAATACGCTAGAAATCTTTGACCTTTCAATGTTGTTATTGGAAATTTGCATGTGATTGTGTTAGAAGGAAATTTAGCACATGCTAGATTTATTTTATTTCAATGTTGTTATTGGAAATATGCTTCAGTTTGTGATAGAATTGAATTTAGTGTGTGTTATATATATTTAACGCTACAATGTTGTTATGTTCTTATGTTTGTGCTAGAAGGAAATCTAGCACAGGTTAGATTTCTTTCATCCTGTAATCTACTTTCGTGTTAGAAGGAAATATAGCATGCACTATATTTCCTTTCCCTATAATGTTGTTGCTAATGAGAGTGTGTTTTGAATTAATCACATCATTAGGGTTTGAATAATCTGAAAGACACCCTCATTTACAATATGGATCACAAAAGCCTAAGATCTAACAATGTTGTTATTGTCAACATGGTTGTGTTTGTGCTAGAAGTAAATCTATCATGTGATAGAATTCTTTCACCATACAATGTTTTTGTCTTCTTATGTTTATACTAGAAGGAAATCTAACAAACATTAGATATATTTCACCTTGCAACGTTGCTACTGGCAAGGTGCTTATCTTTGGGCTAGAAGGAAGTATTTCATGCACTATATTTATTTCAGAGTGCAATGTTGTTGTTTGAATATGGTTTCTTGTGCTATAAGGAATCTAGCATGTGTTATGTTTCCCTTGGCTTGTAATGTTCCTGTGTTTGCAATAGAAAAGGGTCTAGCATGAACTAGACTTATTTAGTCCTACAATGTTGTTATGTGTTTGTGTTTGTGCTAGAAGGAAATATAGCATGTGTTATATTTCTTTCAAATTTAAATGTGCTTCATTTTTCTTTTGGAAGAAAATTTAACACAAGCTAGATTTCTTATTCTCTACAATGTTGGTGTTGGCAACGTGCTTGTATTTGTGGTAGATATAAATATCACACTTGCTAGATTTCTCACTCTACAATGTTTCTATGTGATTTTGTTTGTGCTAAAAGGAAATATAACAAATGTTAGATTTTCTTTTACATTGTAATGTTGTTATTGCTGACACATTTTTATTTGGGCTAAAAGGAAATCTAGCTTGCGTTAGATATTTTTGTCCTGTAATGTTGTCATTGGAAATATTTATATGTTTCTGTTAGAAGTAAATATAATGAAAACTAATTTTTTCTCACACTACAATGTTGTTATGTTATTATTCTTTCATTAGAACGAAAAATAGTATGGATTATATCTCTTTCACCTTGTAATTTTGTTATCTAGAATGTGCTTGTGTTTTTGATAGGATGAAATTGAGCATGTGTTAGATTTGTTTGTTTAGTAATGTTGTTGTTGGAAATATGTTTGTGGATTTGTACTAGAAGAAAATCTAATATGCATTATATTATTTTTGAAAATCAAATGCCATAAAGAAATCAAATTCCTTGCACTGTTTTTACTTTTGAATGTGCTTCTGTCTATGCTAGAAGGAAATTTAGAATGCAATGATTTATTTTTTTCTTCTTGTGTTGTTGTTAATAGTATACTTGTGTTTGTGATAGAACTAAATCTAGCACATATAGATCTCTATACTGTAGAATTTTTTATGTCTTGTGTTTAGATAAAATTAAATTTGGACACATAGATTTCTTTTCACCTACAATGTTATTATTTGCAATGTTTTGTTTTTGCTAGAAGAAAATAATGTGCGTGCTACATTCATTTCTCCTTACAATGATGTTATTGGTAATATGCCCTTACTTGTGCTAGAAGTAAGTCCAACATGTATTAGGCTTCTTAGCATACAATACTCCTATTTACCTTATGTTTGTGCTAGAAGGAAATATAGAATGTGCTAGATTTTCTTTTACCCTACTGTAATGTTCTCGTCGACAACATATTTGTGTTTTTGATAGAATTAAATCTATCACATGTTAGATTTCTTTCACCTACCAATGTTGATTTGATTTTTTGGGTTTTTTTCCAAAATGAAATGTGGCATGCTTAAATTTCTTTCCCCTTCCAATGTTGTTATTGGCAATGTGCTTATGTCTATACTAGAAATAAATCTAGCATGTGCTACATTTAATTTTCTTTGCAATATTGTCATTCGAAACATGTTTTTATTTTTGCTAAAAGTAATTCTAGAAAATGTTAGATTTATTTCAC
>APFE031511110.1:61680-85105 GCA_000404065.3 Pinus taeda
TGACAAGCAAGGAGAACAAATACATTGATCAAATGAAAGTGAAATAAAGCTTTAATCAAGAACAAATACAATATGAGGTACTTATAATTTGTACACTTGTTTCCTTATTATTTAATGATTTTATTCATTTCACAATTCAAATATTTTATATGTTATAATTAGAGACAAACAAAGGTACAAAGATGATGATGAGGTGAAAAGTTACAAATTTGAAGATAATTCATATAAAAGCTTATAAATTGTCTTCTTGATTATTATATTACTATTCAAAACCTAATGCTTGTATCTACCCCCATAAAACATTTTATATTTTTGTTATAAAAAAATAAAAGAAAAAAATTAGCAGTAAAATGTTAAAGGTACATGTGTGTGTGGCTTCTTTTTAAAGGTTCATACTACATTTTTCTGGTATTAATATTTGATAGAAGGTTTAATAAGAAGTAACTACTAGTAATTTCATTGAGATTTAATAAATGTTTACTCCAGTCTATCAATATGAAAAATACATTATTGTTTCATTTATAAATAATGATGCACTAAAGATAATTGTATCATTCAACAATTTTTTTAGTAATTTTTGTAACATGATAAAAGGTTTTGACTGATTATTTTTATTGTGTTGCAGCAGAATAACTGAAAAGAAATTTGTTATTTTTTAACTAAAGGACACTTTTTATCATAGGATCGATGATGAAGAAACAAACAAAGGGCATATTGAGAAAATGGGAACTGATTCTAATTATAGAATAGAGAAAAAAATATTTTGGATTCATCCACATGCAAAACATTTTTGAAATGTGTTTCAAAATTGAATCTCTTGACATTGCAATTTGGACGATAGCTTTGAAACAAAGCACAACAATATTTCTAAAAAAGTTGGTTTCAGAAAAATTACAAGATAAACTTGTGTTTAAGTGGACTGCTTCAGAGTGTAAACCACAAAAGGGACATAAGGTCATTGACAATCCAATGAAAGTTATACACACTAAACCATTGAAAAATCTATGGGAAATGCATACCCAATAAGATGCAACCAATACTATTATAGTGAATTGTTTACTTGAGCGACTGAAAGAGAATCCCAAAGAAAAGGTGATTCTTGACTATCCATTCGTTGGAGTAAATGAAGAGGATAATTGGTAAATTGATGAACTATGGAGAATGTTGCCTCAACTTAACAAGGCTATGGATGTGTGAGAAACTTTGAAGGATGTTAAATTACATTTAGAAGTACCCTAAGATTATTGATGTCTATTTCATCATATTATATGTAACACATCATGAATTATTACTTTTATTTCATAACACTAATAAAAGAATTGTTGATTTGGTTTTTCATTACTAAAAATAAAATATTTTTATTTTCTTTATTTTTGGTGAGATATTGTGTTGATAACAATTATTGATTTGAATGGTCATTTAATGTTTTCATATCAAAATTTCCCATGCCATATAAATTTTTACAACGGATTACATTGTATGTAAAAATTAATAGATAACTGCTCTATTTGTTTTAATTAGATCATTACAATTATTTGTTTCAAATGTGGTTTAAGTTATCATTATACCTCTCAGAAATTAGTAATGTGAAGGATGGCCCATTGCATTCTTATAACCATTTTTATTTCATATAAGTTGTAAAACTATATTAGGTTGTATGTAGCACCAACAATAAACATATAGTTTGTACTAAAAGAAGCACTAAAATAAAGTAACATAGAGACTCTAAAAATTAGCATATGCTTAATTAGGTCTGAAATTTACAACTTGTATTATATTGTACATGGAAATTAATATATAATTAGTTTGTTTACTTGGACTAGACGATTGTATTTATATTTTTCAATTGCAGTTAAATTTATAATTATAAGTCTTAAAATCAATGATTTAAATGGTGGGTCAATGCATTCTTTTAAGAATTTTATTCCATACAAACTAAATAAAGGTATTAGGTTGTACGTATAAAGTAAACATATTATTAGTTTGTTAATTTTTATGACGAAAATGTATTTGTATTTGATAATTACTATTAACTCATTGTAAAATTTCCTTTGCATACAAATGGAAATAAATCATAATAAATATTATCATCATTTTTAAAATGGTATATTTTTATGTCGTTAAGCAATCAAGTGTTGAAGTGGAGATATGTTAATATCATACATGTGGTTGTAGTGCAGATGCAGATGAGAATTACAAAAAGTCAAATTATGTTGTTGATATTTGAAATGGAAGGAGTATTCTTCCAATAACACACCAAAGATGAACAAAATTTTCATATTCAAAGTGAACCAAATTGATAGCTTGCTGAGAGGTCCTATTTTTTAAGGCGTTTTCAGTGAGAAGTATGAAAATATTGCTTAAAAAATTATGATGTTCAATATTACATTAAATGTCACTAAAAAGTACATCCGATAAGTACTTGAAAAATTAAATATTGATATAGAGTACTTTAAATTTGCATGGGAGAGGTCTCATTGTCCTTTGAAAACAAAATTGGAAGAACAGAGAACAATACAATTTTATAAGAAAGAAATGATTGATGTGTGGTTCCAATATGGAGATAATTATGAAGAATCAAATGTATTTCTAATAGATACAAAAAAAGCATACTTCTCAATTCACAGGATATTGATCAAACTATATATTGATAAAATCCTATATAGGAAAAGAGCAAGATGCTTTGCTTATGCAATTTTTGTTCCCCTTTCTTAAGACACTTCATCGTATCAAACAAAAACATGAGTATATTCGAATGTTCAGTAGAACATGTACTTCATTGTAGTGGATGGAGATAATTTCCATTATAAATTTGTTAGAAAGTACATTCTAATTTTTCAGAAAAAATTGGACATAGCTTTTGTTGAATCAATTTGTATGATTTTGTATTTTTTTAAATATATGGGAATTGCCAATTATATTAATATGTATGTTTCTTATTATTTATAATTATTTTTGCAATGACTTTGTGGTATCGACTTTTTTTCCTAAGATGTGTGTGTGTTCTTAAATGAATTGTTTTCCATTCGAATTATCTTACATGAACCATCAAGGCATGCTCATTTTAATGACTTATGTTTACTTATATGCATCAAAATTCATATATAAATGTGAAATATAAGTTTTGAAATAGAACTCCTTGCAAACAAAGGTGTTATTCTTACTAAAGAAATTATAATAATTTACTTGATAAATGGTATGTGCACTTAACTATTCACAATGCATTATTCCCTATTAAGGCTAATGGGAAATGTGTCATAGGTAAATGATTTAATCTTTTTTAAGCATAAGATATGTAATTTCTCAATCAATAATTTTCATAAATTTATATTCTTAAATCAATTAATGGTTGTAACTGCAATCATATCATGCTGAAAATCAACAAGGCACAAAGTCAGTTCTTCATTGTTTGCATATAAAGTGCACTAATATGAGTCCATAAATGTGATATGTAATTTTTGAGATAAAAATATATTGTAAATAATTTTTCATTTCTTAAAAACGTATAATTTGTGATAATGATTGCTAATTTGATTATCAAGGTTTTATCAGACACTATCATGAATGAACTATGTCTTTCAACTTTCGGAATTGTAAGGTATATAATTTCATTATTTAAAGTTATTTTTTGGTAAATTTGTATTTTAAATAAACTAAAATCATATCATTTGAGCTAGAATTATATTATTGACTTGTACTTAGTTATGTCCATTGATATGAGTGTATAAATGTGATTTATAATTGTCATATACTATGATGTATTTCTTCGAAAAATAAGTCTTTTAATTTCTCGATAATAAGTTCTAAGTGGACTATTTAGGCTAATGGGTGATGAACCATATGTGAATACTACTTGCAAATTGTAGGGCACTCAATTTTTAATCCATAATTTCTTTTATATATTCCTAAATCAACTATTTGTATATGACATTAATACAAAATTCATGTGGTTTAATATGAATGTATAAATGTGACAATGTTATTTCTAGAATAAAAATCCATGTAAAGAAAATGATTTTTCTAATAAAACATGGATTAATGAATTCACAATGAGCATTAATTATACTATTTAAGCTCATACAAGACATGGACCATAAATGTATGTCTTTAAAAAAATTGTACCATATGATGTGATTTTCTCATCAATATTAACATTTTCTAAATTTCAATTCTTAAATAAGCTATTTTTACTTAAAATAATCTCATAGAATCCAACAATACTTAGAAGTTCTTTATTGAATTCCATTTAGTTATATGTATCCATATAAGTTTATAAATGTAATTTATTTTTGAAATAAAGCTCTTAACATAAGTAAATATATATTTTTTACAAAAATAATTAGAATTAATTCAGAATGAGCTTTAAGTGGTTTATTCAAACTACATGAAAAATCAAGTGTCATAGATGAATGCCTTTTAATACATATTTAATATTCAAAATCAATATCTTAACAATAATTTATTTCTATTTACATTAAGCATTTAATAATTAGACAACACAGGGACTTATATAAATTTCAACTAAAATCCATGAGTTATGCTTCACAGTTATTTCCTCCCCATTAAAAATGCTTATCATTTTATGTTCTTAGTGAAAGTAATGGTTAATCATGGTTTTCCATACAATTGGTTGATGCAATTACATCGAGCCAATTATTCATTTTAACAATGTTGACAAGGAGAGATCAATATCCACACTACCATCAACTATATTAATCTTTGCAAACCCTTGACTCCACTACTTACAAGAAGTCACCACTAAAACATCTTGTTTACTTCAATTTGTGGCACCGTCTATCATAATGGAATGACTTGAAAACCCATTTAAAAACTCTCATTTGATGTACCTGGATTTGAGTGGAGATAGATCAATGGTGCCTAACCGTCTTGAAATACCTATGTCAACAATGTCTAACTTTTATAGTGGATGCCTGGATGATATGAAGATGAATGAGCATCCCCTCATTAGTGCTTCATAAAGGACCAAAGGGACCATAGAAAATTGAGCACAAAAACATTTTACTAAATTTTCAGTAGACTAGTTTCAATGCAATGCAAGCGACACCTGTCCTTGGCATCCACACTAAGATCCTCACATCACCATCATTCAATAAAAAAAATCCCCCATAGGTTGGTACAAAGGGGGTTAGAGTTGTCATACACAAAATTCAAACATTGAGGAATCTAGTATGTTATCCATAACTATAATATCTTTATTTGATGTGAGACATATTAATATGATTTAGCTTAAATCAATTTCTTCTAAGGGTTTTATTTCACACTCCTATTGTGTATTGATAATATTTTACATAAAAACCCCACGTTTGACCTATTCATGATCTCTAATTGGTTTGAAATTACTAAAATTATTTTTATGTTGAATTAAGTTAATATGGTGATTTACAAAAGAATGAATGTTGTTAAAGGCTTTGTTATAGAAAACTTCCAAGTTTAATTAAATATGTGTTAAATCATAAATGTAATTGAAGAAAGAACAATGTATGAATTGAAAAATAAGAAAATAGCACAACCATAAGAGACAACAAATTGGTCCAAGACTAGGGAAAAGCCCCGCAAAGGGGAAACCCTTTCAAATATTCTTCTTTAATAGACCGCCATAAAAATATTTCCGTAGAGAGTAAAATGAGCCCAATACATATGTTTGCAACATATACATATAAATCATATCTAATGATCTATATATCAGCAGAGATAAACCCATACCTACAAAATCATTGAATCCAACTGAAGTCAATCAGTAATCCTAAGATCAAAACCCTAAATGCTCTCAACAAAATTGTCTATGTGCATTCGAAACTCTCTATATGCTCTCTCTGCAACTTTGTGAGGGTGTCTACAGCTACTAAGACATTCCCAAGAAGACCTTGTCCACGCGTCTAGGGTCACACCAACCAAATTTTCTAAAAAAATCCTTAGGTGCTCTCTTCCATTTGTTATGCATGCATCTAAGATGGTATGAACACTCTCGGGACTACTCTAAGCAAGTGTCCGCAAATCAACACCTTCAAATCTACCTCAAAAACCTTGGACACTCACTTAAACCTCTGTGCCATCATCTAGGGCACTCTAAATGCTCCCTAGGTTTGTGTGCCAGTGTTTAGGGACTAAAAATCCTAATTCTATGCCAACGTCTCGGGATCAGAAAACCCTATGTCAAAGCGAACCTTATGCCTATGATTTTGGACCCTTGCGTGAAGTATTTCCATTGAACCTGTGCAAACTAATAAAAAATAGAAGAATAGAATATGGCTTGATCATTGTCATGAAATGAGCTTGAGGTCATTTACATTATAGGACTTTTTGAGGGTTCACTTGGGGTTAAGGTCAAGCTAAGCAGTTAACCATATGGATAGGTCTAACCAATTCCGTAATGCATGTATGAATAAAAAAATTCAAAACATAACTTTTTCTTGACCAAATTAGGTGATCTTTAGATTGATTTTGGTCCTCTCAAAAAGAGGAATTTAATGCACGCATCATCTCAGTCATCTAAGCTATCCATTATGGAATTTGAAACTAGTTGTAAAAACTAACATGTACCTACATTTGTATCATAACTAATGAGAAGTTGTTCAATTTTTAGCGTAGATTCACATGCATTCCTCTATTGGGTGTTATGGCTAAATGATTCTCCAATAATGTCTACATGCGTGCTTTCATATTATCTTAATGTTGATGAACTAATTTATTTCTATTTATTATATGTTTTCTTCATATATTTTGTTTATTATTCCACCCTAATGCTAATAATTAACTATGAAATAATTAACAATTGATTTCTCGTACTTTCTTTCTTGTATGTCTAAGATGGTCTTGGCCAACTAATTCATCTTGAGGTGTTATTTTCTTAATTTTTTGTTGTTATGTTTTTGTTCATTTCACTCCTAATTTTCCAATGGTGTGTTCGTTTCGTCCTTACTCGCTAGGCATTTCACACTTAATGACATTCTAAATTCTTTGCATTTGAAAACGAAGATTAAAACACACATGTTGGCACTGAAGCCCTCATACTGGATGGGGCTCCTATCCCAAATGGTGTATGGTATAATTGGGTCTTCAGATTGAGGAGACCCTCTTATTGTTGGTGGTACATTTTTCCCCATCAACATTATCATTTCAAAAAATTAAACCATATATAGGTAGAAATTATATATGCCTATAAACTAATAAATGATATAGTCTACATGCTTAGCAAATAGGGCCCTCACCGCTCAACAAGCACACTAGATTGTTTACTAGAAGTTGAAAATTAGAATAACAACATATATTCATTTAAATAAGCTTGGATCAAGCTGCAAAAGGTTGGAGCCTAGCTACAAAGATATTTCTCCAAGTATTCTAATTATGAACTCTAAATATATCCTCTTTTGAAATGGAGAAAGCACTCTTATTTATACATGAGTTGCTTTAAGAGGAGGATAAGCAACTAATAAGTTTAGATCTAGTTTCCTCTCAAATATGTAAAACCAATTTGCTAATAGTTAGAGAATAATTATCTCAACAAATCCTCTCAAAAATATCTAATATCTTTGATAATATATGTTATCATAACTTCCATGAATCTTATCCATTGAATGTTCTTTAATAATTATCTCAAATCTTCCTCTAATCTTCAAGGGTTGAAGCGGAAATTCGAATTTGGGTCTAAGTGGTCAAATATGACTTTGTTAGAGCCTTCAAATATGACAATAATAATAAAACTCACACTGAGGGGATGGTCAATCGATGTGAAGTGAATTTTACAATTTCTAAATATTAATCAATCATGCATCCATTTAGTGGTGATGAAAAATATTATATCATCATTTATCACAATGTATCAACACATAATCAACATAACTAGAAACAACACAATAAGGACTGACATCACAAGGAGACACAATGTTTTAGGTTGAAACCCAAATGGGAGAAAACTACTAACTCTTCCTTTTCTTTGTTTTCAATTCTTTAAATAAATTTGTAGGTGTAACCTATTGCAGGAAAATACTCCCAAGCTATGGAAGCTTCCACTTGTAGTAGGCTACAACCTGATTGAGGCACTAACCTTGAAAGATGTTAGAAACTGCTCACTATATTCTATGACTAGATTGAGACTCACAACAGAAGAATGAGTAGGGTCGAACCTACTATATTATCCAACCTGATTAAGAGTCCAACCTTAATCTTAAAGTTCCTTGTGGACCTTTATTTCATATCATTTTCAAACTATATCCACTATCATCATATATAACATAATATGTATATAAGGATACCATCACAACCTACAATCACAATCAATAAACATTACCACTGTACGAATCACTGTCTCTACCACACAACCTACAATCACTACACTAACATACAACATACAACCACTTTAATTCTATACCATATACACCACAATGGTCATATAAATCACTTCTATTGGTTTTCATACAACTACTAGTATTATGCTTCAACCATATCTTCAAGTTGGTCATTCAAAATATTGTTTACTCAGTGTATCCAAAACACGTACAACATGCTCATATGCCTTCAAAATGAACATAAGATAGTTTGGACATGAAATATGACTCAAAAAAACATCAAACGCTTTTGGTCACATTCATCTCTGAGGTGAGATCATCTATGTTCTTTAGAATTTCAATTTGGACAAATAATTCTCCCAAAAATAAAAAATACCATATATAACTATATAAATAATCAAATGTTCTACAAACTGAGCTTTTCTAGGAGCCCTCTAAATGACTTACCGAGTTGTGGCACTGGCCACCATAAGGTGTGAATTATATGACAAAATTAAACTTATTGTATATAAAAAAAACTTTACTTGTTGTACGCTAAAATTCAAACCTCTAACCCTAGCTTGTCATGCACAGTCCACTACCAATTTATTTATGTGGTGTTTCTTGGTATAACATATTATACTATTATAGTTTTAATGTTAAATACAAATGGCGATTTGACTCCATGCCACATGGCTACACTGCTTCAGCCCTTCGGATGGTCATAATTCCATCATTTGTGGTTGCATTACATCGATCTCGATCTACAATACAACTTGGCTTACCCTTCCAAATCCTACTTGTTATGTATCAAAGTGGTGAATAGTCTACATGGCAATCCAAATGTAATGAAACTCATTTTTTCATAAACATAACCTATCAAAACCCTCCAATAGATAGGTGAAATTAGATCTTCTTCAATGACAGACAAATTAGAGAGAAACATGACTTTAAATAAACACATATTAGATCACGTTATTGAACCTTCATATGTATTACATATGATAAAGCTTATTACTATTCAATAATTTTGGTTGGTTTCATAGACATTTATATACACCACTATCAATTCCATGTCATGTGAGAGTCGACCATGGACCAACAATTATGCCCTGTTTATCCATATTTTAAAAACCAAAACCATGCCCATGTGACCATTCACAGGAAATACTATGCCTAGGGACAAAATCCAGGGAGCCCTTTTTTCATGTGACCATACCCATATGACCTAGACCCCATGGTCATCAGTCATTTTCATGATGGCATCAAGATTATTTGACTAGGGCACATGGAATCCCATGTGGACTTCCATGTGTCACCTATTTTTGAGCTTTTGACCAATCCAAAACCACCATTTTTCAATGCCATGTGGCATCCCTTGGTAGTGTCGCATCATCATGTTGATGTGTCATGCCAACGTGAAATTGTGCCACATGTCATTCATCGATAGGTCCACATCGTCATTAAAAAAAAAATCTGCCATGTGTCATCATCTGGTCAGTCCAAAAAATGTGATTAACTATCATGCATCATAACCTTCATCTGATTGTTAACATGTTGGGAGCATCATTTATTGACCCAAGATTTGCATGCCCTTTAACAAAATGAAACAGTGTGCAACTATGCACACTCATGGTCATTGATCTACCTATTCAATGGCATATTCACCCAAATCTTAACCATTTTTTAATAAATACTTTCTTGGGCATGAAGCTAGAATTTACCATTTTAAATATAACCCAACTAACGTTGATTTTCAGTTAGCAATAACTTTTCATCTCAGAAGATTTTGTTTTTCTAGGATATAATGTTGGAAAGGTATCGATGAGGTCTATGCAACCACATAATTTGTAGGATATTTTAAGCATCATAACTTCATAAAAACTTGAATAAATTGAAGTAACCATATCTTCATGGAATGAGATCTTGCAAAAGGCTAAACTATTATATTGCTTCACAAAGGATCCCACTACTTCTTTGATCATCAAGGGTGGTCTTGTTTCTATTGTCCCATACATCCCCTTTGAAGTAAATTACATCTTGTTGTCATCAATGACAACACTATGTGCAAAAATATCCCCCTTTTTCATTAATGGAAACACCCCTAAATATTTATGGCCATTGCATGTCAGGAAAAGCCAAGAGATCTTCCTAAAGACATGAAGTGTCTGCTACGTATCCCTACTCAAGTGTGAGTGCAATGCATGTAATATCTCCCTATTTAAATTCCTTCTTCTTGTTACATCAATGTTTGCAATCGCTCCTCGTTTGACATCAATGGAAAAATATCTATAGAAAAGTATCATGTTGATGATCCTATATGAGTATTTATGCCTAAGTTATCCTATGGATTGAATAAACCATGCTCCTTACTTGCTAACATATAGTCTCCACCTGAGACCATGCTTCAACAACTTGTTGTGATTCTTCTTATTACCCCCCTTAAAACCTTGCTACATGTATTTTTGTGCATGTACCACCCTAAACATCATAGTTTTGCTGCTTTTCTATGATTGTTCTAGTTATATTCTTGCATTTTTTTTTTACATCTAATATATCACCATCGAAACATAGTCGACATAATTTCTTTGTGCACTAATTTCTTCTTCAAGTTTCTTATTTGATGAGTAATAGTATAGAAGAAGATTTCTTCAAGGGATTAGTTCTAAGGAATCATATCTAATCAAGGTCCTCCTTGACCTCTTCTCCATCTACCAACACTAACGGGAAATATTTCTCTATTGTACCATCTAGTGTTAAGTTTTAAATCTCATGCTATATGGCCCTTTTTGTGACATATGCTACATTTAACATCAGACTTCAAAAATTCTGGATATGGTTGAGGAATTCACTTAAGTTGGTCCGCAAGCCTCCATCTAGGTACCTGATCATATCCTCTATACTTAACTAGGTCAATGGTCCTGCAATCCTTTTTCTTATGTAAAAACTTTGTGCAAGAGAAAAAATAACCAAAGAACGTATTTTTATACCTAGATATAGAAGGAGATCATGGTCTTTTGAAGTTTCTTCTTGGAGAAGAGACGTTTCCGCATTGTTCAACCATTACATGAGCCATATCTATTTGTTTATTTCCAACACATATTACAATGTGTCTCATGGATACTTTGTGATGATCCATATTCGTAGTCTATCATATATTATTCCTACTTGTGGATCCCTTATCTTCATTCTAAGTCCTTGCATTTTTCTCCTTTATAGAATTTCCTTGGGTATCATTAAAGTGAACATTCTTAGCTTGGTATACTACTTCATTTGGGTATTCAAATGAGATGTTGCTGAATTCTATAAAAGTATGATCAATATTCCTGGGATGTCATTCATTTTATGAGCTTTGGGGATCATTTATTTTGATACCTCACATTATTTATAGTCAATACATACCTTGATAAGGTGATACCTTTCCATGCTAATAATATGGTGTAAGGAGTTTGTAGCCTTGTTGAATTTTGAATTAATTTTTTCCAATACTTCTCCTACAAGGAAAAATTACTTTTCCATACTTTCACACATTTTTTCCTTCTCATTTAAATATTCTCACAAAAAATTCTTTACCCATTTTTCTTCTTCTAGTAGCAATTTGGGAGAAACAGTAGTGTCTTCATTTATATTCTTGTCTTGAAGATGCTACATCAACTGAATTTCTCGTTTCCTGAGATTATTGATTTTCTTTGATGCACATTCAAGTTAACCTTCAAGATCCAATCCTTCTTTAGGTTCTTCAACCTCAGCAATGAATATTATTTCATTCCCTGCTTCATTGGCCATGCTTGTATTACTTTCACTATCAGTTTGTTCCTTTGACTAAAAGTTCTTTTTCTTTCCTATTTTCCTCTTCTTTTGATACTTAGGTTTGAATAATGATTCATCATCACTTTCATTCATCTTAACATAAGGACATTTAGATGCACAATGATTAATGATTCCACATTCAAAACACTTAAAATTAATCTTACCTTTAAACTTGTTGGTCACTCTCTTGAACTTTCCAACAAACTCGGCTTCTTCATCATACAAATTTGAGTATTCATGATCCTTGGCTTCTTACCTTCCTTTTCTACATTCAAATCTACTTCCTTGACTCTTGAATTGCCTTCCTTGATTATTAACTGATATGTGCAAAGAGTTCCATGAAGTTGATCTATTATTGTCTGGTCTACGTATGTTAGTTATTCAAGGGTTGAGACCTTAGGATTGTATCTTGATGGGAGTGATATAAAAAAAGATTGAACAAAATACCTATCAAAAAAATCTTCACCAAGGCCTACAATGGAATTAACTATGGTGTCTACACAAATGAAATATGAAGCAACATCATCATCATCTTGCATATTGAAACTTTGAAATTGTCCCCTAAGAGCTTGCAATCAAGGTTCTTTAACCTTCTTATCTCCTTCATAATAAGTTTGATGTTCATTGCATACCTCGTGAGATGAATTTCACTACATCACTTTAATTAATTTTGACTCTACTCAACCACTTAATATAGCACAAGTAGCTTGCACATTATATGCGTAAACTTCCCTCTCTATTGCATTTGTCGAAATGGAATTCAAAACTTTATATTTGGTGTTTATAATTGCCCAAATTGTTTTTCCCAAAGAAATGAGATATATATCCATCCTTATTTTCTAAAATGCATAATTAGTACCATCAAACATAAGGGGTTTCCCCACTACATTGGTAGTGGCCATTTATTCTTGATCATTTACCTTCGATTAACTAGTTGTTCCTAAAGGAACCTACTATGATACCACATTTTGGCCTAAAGTCACACTGCAGGGGTATCAATGTAAAGTCAATTTTATAATTTCTCAATATTAACTAATCATACATTCATTTAGCATTGATGATAAATTAAATATCATCATTTATCACGATGCATCCTCACATAATTATCATAACTAGAAACAACATAAGTAGATATCACATCTGAAGGAGACACACATTTTTAGGTGGAAATCCAAATGGGAGAAAAACACCAACTCTTCTTCTGCTTTGTTTTAAATTCTTTAAATAGAATTCTAGTTTTTTACTTACTAGAGGAAATTGCCCCCAAAATATCAAGTTTCCACTTGTGGTAGGCTACAACTTGATTGAGGCACCAACCTTGAAAGGTGCAAGAAACTATTCAGTATATGATATGACCTAACTGAGGCTCCAACTGAAAGAGTGAGTAGGCTTCAACCAGCGCTAGACTCCCAACATAATTGAGGTTCCATCATTGATCTTCAACTTCCTTATGGACCTCTATTTCATCTATTTTTGAAAATGGATCCACTATCATCATATATCACTAAATATATATATAAGGAGACTATCACAATCAACAAACATTGTCACTGCAATAAACACTACCATTGTACCAATCACTATCTATGCCACACAACCTACATATATACACTTATATACAACCTGAAACCAATATACTGTTATACAACATACACCAAAATGGTCATATCAATCACTTTTACTGGCTATCATACAACTTCTCATGTTTTTCTTCAAAAACATATTCAATATGGTCATTCAAACCCCTATTTAATTCATATATCACAAACAACTTCAACATGCTCATAGGCCTTCAAAATGGACATAAGATATTTTTCCATCAAATATGAGTCCAAAAAAAAAATCAAACCCTTCTACATACATTCGACTCTGAGTTAATATTATCCAACTTGTTTCATATCTTTGTAACAACCCTAGTTAAAAGTTCATGTAATAATGTTAATAAACACAAAAAAAAAGTTCATGGGACATGTATTCCAAGTTGAATGTTGGGAAGAAACATAGTTATGGGGATCATTGGTGATTAAATAATGGCTAACAAAATTTGCAAAGGATTTAGAAAGGCAACGTGGCATTTATTGGAAATTATTTACGAAAATAAAGGAAAATAGGAGAAAAGGAAGGTGAAAGGTCACAGAATTAAATGTGAGGAAAACTAAAGGCAAAATTATTGTAAATGAAGAAAAATGGAGGCCTCAATGATAAAAAGGCTTCTAAGGATAAATTCAAAACTTTTGTCAGTTCAGTCTTTGGCACTCTCATTCTATCCTCTCTCTCTCACATACTCTTTCACACTTAGAGAAATTTTTTAGCATGCTTGGAACAAAATAGTTTTCATTGGATTGAAGAAAGAAGGCAATGGAAAAGTAGTAAAGTGCAAGGTGACAACAGGATTAGTGACTAGAGCTGGATTTATTTATAGGTATTGAGTTACATGTATGATTTCCTTTCTAGTCTCAGAATGTGTGGTATATGAATGTGGCTATTTGGTTATGATCTATCATTGGCATGGAAGATTGCCTAGATTGATAGTGGTTTTTCCTAGCCTTGCAATTTCTTGGATAGCCATGGTGTTGTGGGTTTCCCACTTGATTGTTTTGATTGGTGCCCATGTTTCATATGGTTGTGAGTTGAGTTACTAGTTCCTAGTGGAGCCTTGGTTGGACAAATTCTTTCGAAGCCCTAGAACAACTTAAATTTAGTTATTAGTCTTAGAACCCTTGGTTAGAAAAACACTTGGAGTCTTTGGTGGGATGAGTTACTAGACCTTGAGCCTTGGTTAAGAAATGCTCTGGATCCCTATGGTAGTTGTGGGTTCAGTTACTAGTCTTGGAACTGGGTTGGCACAAACACTCTAGAGCCCTGGACAACTTTGGTATAGACCAATCTGGTGATGGTTAGTTATGTACGACCATGAGGTGGAATCACTAGTTGATGGTTGAGGTGGTTTGGCGTTTGGAATTCCTAGTTTAGTTTTTCTTGGTGCATTCCATGAGATACCACATTCATACTTACAATATGGCATGAGGGTGATTGGCAGAAAGAGATTTGGTTGAACCCAATCTATGGCTGGGTGGTATCTGGAAGTCCCAAACTTGGTTGGATTTTCATATGTTAACAAGAGTTATTTCCTCTTGTAAATTTATGAGTAAATGTACTGGCTATTATGTTCTTTTTATGGTTTTTCTATCATTTTTATTATTTTGGTTATATGTTGGTTATATGCTCATTATAAGAATGGTGTTATGAAAAATTATAGTTATGGATTTTATCATGTTTTGATCAATAAATTAATGGTTATTTAATGCATGATCTAATAGATGTATTATAGCTATTATGAGAGGGCATCATACCTTCTCACTGATTTTCATATAAATATCAAAGCTTTATGTTCATATATGTATTCATGACCCATAGATTACATGTCTGCCATATGTTTGAAGAAATTACTATCATGGTTACGCCTCATTGGGTTAAGTCCTTGATCAAGTTTAATGTTAAAGGATTTCTCTTTGTTCTATTCATTTTTTTGGAAAGTCTCATTAAGTTATGGGAAGTGATCTAGAGTGTAGCCCTAAAAAGGTGGCACTGATGTCATTATTACATGCTCAGAACTGGGGAATTGGGACTATAGTCACTACCATGAAGGCTTATTCATGTGACTGCGGGCCTGTAGTTGCACAAAAGTAGGCTTGTGCATGTGACTAGGAGTGTAGGTTAGTAAAAAGTACTCTAGAGTAGGGTTAGGGCACCTGGAGTGGTCGTTTAGCTCCTATGGTTGTAACTCCTAAGGAAGGTTAGTAAGGTTTCATTTTGTTGACTCCATTTCCTTAATGTGATCTAAGAGGTTGAATCATGTCATAGTATCCCTCAGTTCATGTTTACCCTGGCATGCTAGTAAAAGTGGGTAGATATGGGGGGTGGTTACAGAATGGTATCAAAGCTTTTAGGTTCAACACTTCGATTGGATGGGCAGAATGTGTTTTCCATGAATGCATTTCGGTTATATACGTTTTCATTATGCATGTCATTATTTATATTTTTTTTTAATGCATGTATTGTTATGGTTATGATTGTTTTGCATAAGGTCATGGTATGAAATTGGTGTTTTCATGCATGATTGATCCCCATCTTTCGGGGGATGCCCCCAAAATCTAAAAATTTGAAATGTCAGAAGAAAAGAGGAGAACACACAATAAAAAAAATCCACAAAGAAACTTTTTTTATTAAAGAAGATAATATTTTTAAATGCCACATTGTGGTGGACAATTTATCCTTTTACAAAATGTGGCTTCTTACTTATAGCTTTTTTTGTTACAATACCATAGGTAAATTCCATGGGTGGGTAAATGACATGGGTGGATGTCACTTAAAATACCATGGGTAAATTCCATGAGTGGATAAGTACCATAGGAGGATGAATACAAAGGTTCAATTCCAGTTACAATACCATGGGAAAATACCATGGGTGAATGAATACCATGGGTGGATGCCACTTGCAATATCAGAGGTAAATTCCATGGGTGGATGAATACCATGGGTGGTGTTAACACCCAGGTTGTTCCCTATGACTCCCAAGGGAATACGACCGGGGTAACCACTAACCAAGCTTTGGAGTATAGGTCCTAGCCTACCTATAATCAGATAGGGCTCTCTCTTTAAGTTTTTAGCTCTGTTTTGTGAAGATTTTAGGCTAGTTATAAGTTTCAATTTTTATTTGAGACTTTGGTTGTGAACTGTTGTTGCGAGAAGGGCATGAAATGTGTGAAAAATGGTAGTCCATTGGACATATGGAGTCAGAAATATGAGACAGTCCTAGTGCCTGTGGTGGAGAAATTTTTAGTGCAAGGCTAGATGGCTATTCTTAATATAAATTCTGATTAGTGAGTGAAATAGTGGGAAATGGAATTACAGACAGTGTGATAACAATTTGAATAACAATTTCTACTTAGTAGCATACATGAATTACTAAATAGTAACTGTGAAATATTCAGGGTTTATTGGAGCAGTTAAGAATTCCAATTAAACAGCTGAAGTTGTAGAAAACATTTATAGTGAAGATAGATTGAGATCAGGGTGTCTCCATGGACAAATCCTGAGCTATTCTCTTTCTTTCTTCCTAGTATTTAGAACAACATATGAGAGATGTGAGCTTAAACAAATAAGAAAACATTAACAGAGATAGAGAATACTTATTATATTAAGCCATAGCACTAGAATCCTGTAGCATTCAATGGTTCCAACACAACATGCATCAGTAAGACCCAATTCCTGTAAACTCTGAGCTTTGTTTATATCATTCTTCCAGAAATTACAGCAGAGTTCTCCTTCTTCATAAGAAACAACAACAACCACCCTCTGCAAGCTTATGCGAGGGGGAATATATACAATCGGTTTTACAAAATATCTGAACCACTGAGTCATTTGATAGATTAAATACGCTCACCAACTTTACAAAATAGGAGATAAGGAAGTTATTGCTACCCTAAATGTAAGATAAATAGTCTTTAATTCTGCCAGAACTCTTCTTGACCTTTGGAGGATGCTGAGTCGGTTGAGCGTTCTGCATTAATGCTGAATGATGTGTCTTTATACTTTGTCATGCTGTAGCTTTCTCGGCCCTGTTACCTGTAGCTGTCAGTGTTGCTTTTAGTGGTCGAATCTTCCTGCTGAGCTGGCTCATTCCACTTTTCTCCAGTCATAGTTTATGCATCATATTTTCTGAATATGATGACTTATGTTTTTTGATGACAAAACTTTGATGAAAACCTCCTGCTTACAGCAACAACTGTATCATACTGGTCCACCACTCCTGTGTAGGAAATTGATTTCTCAAAATTGCATCTAAGGTTTCATCTGCCTCTGTGTATTTGTAGAAATTTGGAGGCACTTCAAACAAATGTTTGATCTCATTCATAATAAAAAATAAGTTCTCTATTCTGTCATAGAGACTTTGCCCAGATGCTGGCCCTATTACCTATGAAGTACTTGATCCTTGACTGATCTGATTGGTGGCAAATGTGTTCACCCTTTTTGCATAAATCTCATGTGATAGTAGTCTCCCTGCACTGTTCAGCAAGCTAGGAAGACCTCTGCCCCGTAATGCTGCAAACTTGTCCATGAATCTGTTGACTTCTGTTTGCATGTCCTGGCTTCTTCTATCCAATGTCTGCACCAGGCTTTTCAATGTGAGGACCCTCTTTATCAGCTGGATGGTTTCATTTCTGTTGGAGATTCCTATTGCTGCCAGCTGAGGACCTATCCGGTTATTAAGCACATTGATCATTCTGTTGGCTATCTCAGGCATACTGCTTAGAGATGCCCTTGCTCTATGGACTTCCTTCTGTGCTTTGCCTATGAGCTCCATTTGCTCATGGATAGTCTCAATATATTGCCACTGATCAATTATTGATTGGCCAATGTGGGTCCACAAAATTTTCTTGACCTCAGCCACCACTTTGTCAAGGGTGAGCTCTTTCTCCAGCTCCTTTATCTTCTCTTTGAGAGCTTTTATTTCTCTCCCTTTTTCAGCTACATTCTGCTTGGATTTGCCATATTTTTCATTCAGCTTAGCTAAATTCTCCTTGGCTCCATTTAGCTCTGTCATCTGGGCTTCTAGGACCTTGATTTCACTCATCAATTTCTGCATATCAAGGCTCGGAGCCTGCTCTCAGGTTTGTGCTGGTGCTGATGTTGATGTTGATGGAGCTATCTGCTCTGTGGGAGGAGCAGTAGTTTGTGGGGGCTCCTCAAGGTTTATGACCTCTGGAGGGGGCTGAGAAGTCTGACCTCCTTCTTTCTGCTGTAGGGCTGCCTGCAGTGCAGCCTCTGTCTCCTCCAGCTTCCCTTCTGTTTGCACTAGCTGTTTGTGCAGTGATACCAGCAATGTTGCTACCTCCTGGTCCTGTCTTTGCTGGGCAACCTCTTCTGTTTGAGGGTGAATGGTTGCTGGGATTTTAATCTTCTTTCTTAGAGCTGCAAGGTCTGCATCTCTTATTTTCAGCAGTGTTTGTATAGCCTTTGGATCCTTTGGGTCATGCCCAAGCTCTATGATTATATCCTCCAAAGACCTGATCCTGTTGTCTTTGGCCTGAGAGGATGCCTTCTCCAACTCAAGTTGGGCAGCTGTATTGCTTAGGCTGTTCTCCAGCCTATTTGCCAACAATGTTTTATTTGCCAGTGTTGCATAGACCATCTCACCCGTTTGCTTGTGAAGCTCTATTTGGTCCATAGGGTGGATGTCCTTGGAAAGAACCTCAAGGTCGGTTCTTATATAGTCTGCAGCTGACTGTGGTTGCAGCATGGTTGGCATGAAATGACTCATGGTCATTTTCCCTTCTATTATGTCATAGGCTGACATAAGCCTCTGCTGATTGGTAGGGGCCATCTTAAGCAACTGGTTGTAGATCTGGAGCCTGAGTGGTTCATTTCTCCTTTTAATATCAATGAATTGTTGTTTGATGCCTGTCTCTGCTCTCCTTTGCTGACTTGAGGAGCTGACCTCTCCTCCAAGGGTTCTTTCTTGTTCCTGCTGAAAGGAACTGGCAGATGCCTCCATTCTTAGTGGGCCCATGCCCAATGATTGCCCCATAGGCATTTCTTCCTCAGCGAGGGGATTCAATCTCTTCCTTTTCTCCCCTTGATTTGTGGATGGGGTAAGGGGAGTTTCCTGCTCTCTATCCCTCGTTTTTCCCTTTTCTTCTTTCTGTGGAGTTTGCAGCACTGAGGCCTCCACTGTCTTTTCTTGCCTAGGAGGCACATTCTCTTGAGCCTGTTGCTCATTGGATATTGGGGCTTCAGCTGTTTGTTCTTGCTGTATTGGCTGGCCCTCTTTTTGTCCTCTTTCTTGCTGTTCTACCTGCTTTTCTGCTTGCTGTTCTGCCTGCTGTTCTGTCATAGGCGGTGGTTGTTCCTGCTCCATCTGCTTCCCTTTATCCTTGCTTGATTCCTGTTGAGCAGTTCCGGTTGCTTGCTGCTGGGCTGTAGAAGATGAGGCAGCTGCTCCAAGTTGCTTTTGGTATGAAGAGGAAACCTGCCCACAAGTTTCCAAGTCAGCCTCTTTCTCAATATTCTTTGCTTCTCTTTGTAGCATTTGCTCTCTACCAATTGGCTCTTCTAGAGTGCCCTCTTTCCAGCCTAATAAATTGGCATATTTCTCAATATGAGGCAGTATCACGTGAGCGTAGCTACCCAATTTGTATTTTACCCTCCTGAGGGAAATGAAATGACTAGGGTCATAAGGTACCCATTTGAAGCTGGTTTGCAATTTGAGGGTCTCTAGGATCATATCAGCTTCCTTCCATCCTTCCTCCCTTTTGTTGTATAGAAATGGGCCTAGCTGATTCCTCACTTTTAGTTGCACCTTATTTCTTTTACTTTGGAAATGGACAAAGTCTGCATTTCCAAACTGCCTAAAATACTCTAGGGAAAAAAGTCTCATAGGGACATATCTTGGCAGCCTCTAAGGGTTCAACTCATAGCCATATATTATGATTACTGTATGGTGTTGGTAAAAGTACCAATCACCAATGCTGTAGACCTTTGAGAGGTGAAGAATTCTTTGCATCTCATCTGTCAATCAGGGAGGAGGGATACCCAATAACAAGGTCATAGCTGGATGGATAAAAAGGTCTATGAATTCACAGTAGGTGTAAGGTGAATAGGATACATGATGAAAGACTGAAGACCAAAACGCTACAGACCTTGGGTTTCCCTGGGCATTTAGCTTCTTGAGAGGAACAGGGAAAGCATTAGGCTGATAATATAAGAACAAGTGATAGATGTACCTAGTATATTTAAACACCTTTTCCCTTTCTAGATTCATCAATCGTTCATGAATCTTATTGGCAATATATGTAGCAAAATCATAGTGCACAGCAGGAGGCATTCCAGGGGAGAAAATGGACAGCATGGCCATAATGGTTTCATCAACATCATCATATGTCCCATAACCCAGGATGTAACTGATCAAATCCACAAGCATTTTGCCCAGCTCATTGAGATATTGATATGCTATAGGAAGGGTGGTGCTCATAGCTTCAAACTTTGGCTGAATAAATAACTGAGTAATCTTGACAATCTGAGCACTGGACAGCTTGCCCCCTTTCTTTATCAAGTCATTGATTGAGATAGGAGTTAGGGGCTTTGCAGTGCGAAAGTGTAGCATCTCATTAATGGCCTCAGGGGTGATATGGAACAATACTGAGCCTGAGGGGCTGAGAATAGCTCTCTGACATGGGTCATAGCTGGAACGACATTGATTTATCAAGTCTGGGAGGACATTGACTTGAGGGAGATTGTAAATGGGCAGGTTGGAGTCCCAAATCCCTAAGACATCGGCTCCACCGAGATATTGGGCTTTTAACTCATTCAGCAGGTGGATATTAAATTTGGAAGTCATGGCAGTTGAGTCTAGCATCTCGTAGTCTCTATCCCCCAGGGCCTTCCACTCTAGCTCTCTGTGTGGGGCATTCAAAGGTTGAATATTCAGGGCTACTGGTGTTTCCATGGCTAAGTAGTACTTGTGACTTGTACTAGAATTGGTTTCAGTAGGCAGAACAACACAGAGGGGTATTTTTTGCAACAGTAGGGCAAATTTTAAGGGAAAATGAGGTAAACTGTGGTGACAATGGTGATAAATTCTCAAAAGAGAGCTAATTGAGCAAATGCAGGGACTAGTAGCACTGTTCTCCCGGTGAATTAGTGCAGCTCAGGTTTTCAGTCCACGAATGCGCGGACAGACTGTGAATTTAGGAAAAAGGTGACTATATGTGGGTTCAACAGGTGAATTTCGACCGTACAACTGTAAAGGAATGTTGGTTTACCGGGAATTTGCTGGTAAATACAGGTTGCCTTACTCTTGTTAATTCATTTCTGGAGAATTATGGACATAACCAAGCTCTGAGGGGATGCTTTGGGTAAATACCTGGTGAATTGCCGGAAATGGTCACAAATGCAGGCGGATTGGAGGCGACAACGTTCTTCGGGTCGATTTCTGCAGGTTGGCGACAGGTGGTCGTAATTCGCATGCAGAGGTGAGCAACAGTTCTTCTTAGAAAAAGTGATAAAAACGCGAAATTTTGGCTTAAATATAGGATTTTTGGGTCATTGGCGCGTTTTTTGGATGACGTCAGCATGACGTCATCAGGTGGGGTCAGGGTCGGGTGACATCAGCATGACGTCATCGAGTGACGTGGCAACCTGTGAGTGGTCCACGGGGATTGCATAGGTGGCGGACACGTCAGAGCGCTGGCGGGCGGGGGTGCCGATAGGGCGCCGAGTCGACCTGACGTGGGCGGGCGTAGCAGTGATGTGGGCAGGCGGTATAATACAACGGTAAGTGGATTTTCTCGGACCGCTCTCGATACGGTCACGGTATTGTCAGAGGGCAGCCCGAGAAGATATGGGGGTGACGCGTGGCAGAGGCCTGACGTCACCCTCTGACAGTTTCTCGGGCGGTAAAGTGCGGTGATTGGGGCCCATTCGATATGCATGTGGGCCGTCGGATGGGAAAGCCCAGATCCGACGGTTGACGGGTTGATGAGATGCAAGGGCGATACGAACTGCGGGGAAGAATAAAATATTATTATTTCTGAAATGCGTGCCCGGCGGAACTTTGTAAAAAGTGGGTTTTTGGTTTTTTGCAAGGTTTTATTTACAAAGCGGGTTTTGGTTATTAATCCGAGCAAATCCCGGATTAATCCCAAGATTAATTTTTCGGTGCTCTTTGGGTCGCGCTTAATGTTTTTAGCGCTTGAAAATGTTCAAAACCATACATAGAGCTATAATGCTCGGGGAAGGGGATATATAGATATTTTTGGTTTTTTGCCAATTTTACATAGTAATAGGGGGAATAGGGGGAATAGGGGGTATAGGGAATTAAATAGTGATAGATTAGTAGTTAATATGAGTGGAAAAGGTGGATACTAAGCTGTTATATGAAATCAACTAAGTTTTTAGGGAGTAGATCAAAATGAATTTTTTTTTTACACAAGAAATGTGGCTTTTAAGGAAAGAAGAACCAACAAAAACTTTGACTTCTTTTATGAACATAGGTGGCATAGGGATGTTAACCATGCATGTGATGGGGGGTAATCTGGAGGTTACACATGCTTCATTAAGTTGCTGTAAGACTGCTGAAAATAGGAAATATGCACTGGCACCATGTTTTTACCTTTGCTTAGGCCAGTGAAATGCCATACACCATGCTTGCTGCAACCCCATCTTCCTACCCACTCTATTGCCTAGCATTATTTTGTTACTCCAAGGAGGGTGCATTTAGACTTGCAAACCCTTTTGTGCCTTTTCTTTTCCTTTGGCTTTTTCTTTTG
>APFE031511112.1:0-13778 GCA_000404065.3 Pinus taeda
CGGAGCACAACAATTATTTCTCCCATCCACCTAAGATAAACCCAAATGGAAAAGCATTCCTCTTAATTTATGTGAATAAAATGAACAAGTTAAGTTATTTGTCTAATATAAAAACCAAAAAACAATTGAAACAACACCAAGTTTATACATGTAGATCCAAGAGAAGCTTCACCAACACCCTCAAAGTATGAAATGGTTACCATGTAACAAACAATAAAATTCTAAGGCTAAAAGGGATGGGAAATGGCATTATATACCTCGTATTAAAGAAAATAAATTAGTTAAGTTATGTAATTAAGATTTTATGTTTTCTTTTGTTTTAAAAATAATAAAAAGGATTCTGAGTAAAATTGGAATGGTTTCCATGGTGGAGAATGTTGATGCTTCTAGTGTAGCGTAACTAATCATTATGGAATTCAACTATCCTACATAATGCATCACCTTTGTTATTTTAATAATCGTGTTCCTAGATGGGGGAGGTAGGAGCAAGAGGGGCATTATTCAACCCCAATGAAAAAATTGTGGCACAATTTTCATGGGGTCTTGGTCATGCGACAAACAACCAAGTGGAGCTTCTTTCTCTATGGAAGGGTCTAGAAACTTCTTTAGAAATAAATTTTAAGATTATTCTAGTCTTCATTGATTCAATGATTATAATTCATTAGGTGGTCAAGGCTATGATGGAGTCGAGCTTTGATTTCCCTCTTATTCTCCAAAGGATTCTCTTACTTGCATCTCAATTTGAGCATATGGATATTTTCCATGTTTGCAGACATTTGAATTCAGTGGAAAATGCATTGGAAAATAAAGGCTTTATGTTGGGCAAAGAAAGATTATATTTGGATCAAGGAAATTTCAAAATTGTCTATATACCATAGTCATGAGGAGAGTTAAAAGACGTATTCACTTTCATTCAAATTTTGATACATGTGGAAATTTGTTCTGAAGTGGTAATGAAACATCTTCCACCTGCTCTAAATGGTCTATGACTCTTGTTAAAAGGCAAAGTGGTATTGGGATCTAAAGATGTAGTATTTTCTGACGTCGGCCTTAAAGCATTTCCTCTAGGTGTCCCATGCACCTTATTATGTGTCTTGAAATATTTCCTCTCATATACAAAATGAAGCATAAGAATTTAATTCATATTTGGTGGGAGGACTGGAATTCAATATGGCTATGGAGCTTCTTTCTTTAATAATTGGACTTGAGTTAATTTCATCACCCTGCATTTTCAATCATAAGTCTATTCATCATCCTCCAGAGGATTTTGGGCTCATGGAAGTGTTTCAGTCTCAATTATAAAATAGATTATGTGGAACTCCAAAAAAATCTTTGGGAGCCTTACCTGGCTAGTCTTCGAGTGTGGGTTAAGATTATTGGTTCTTTTGCAAGTCATGTTCAGTGGTCCTTTCCTGAAATAACAGAACCTCATTGTCTTCTAGAGAGCCTTAATGTTGTTTCATTGTTTATTAAATTTTTGGATTTGGTTGAGGTGTTGTTAGGGTTTCTAGGAAACAAGAGGATGACATGGATGAGATACAATTCTAGTCTTCACAATCACTATTAGAAGTTAAGTTCCTTTGACTTTTGAGTAGTCAAGAGATTTCTTTGAATGAATTTAATGAGGAAGTTATTGCACTCATCGCTTCGATTACAACTCTAGAGAATTGTATGGTTTTTAGTGCTAACCTTTCTCTTGGAAGTGTTGCTCCTAGTGTATTTCCTAATAAGAAGAAGCCTCTTCTCTCGTAGAGGAATGAAAATCCTAGTGTTGGGCATTTTTTATGGGAGAAACTAAGGACAAGTTTATTTGTTTTAGTTAAAAATATTTGTTGATATGTGTTGTAATGTAAATACCTTCTTATACTTGGGATCTTCTATATATTCATAAAAATATCTATATTTAGAACAGGGAAGAAATGAAACCATAGAGATGGGACTAATTTTGTATGGTCTAGTGAATATTTACATTCTGAGAGAAAATAAATATCTTGTAAGGGTTCTAGCCCATAATCTAGTATTATTAATGCAAAACCTTTAACCGTTTCTTTAAAAAAAACACATTCCTCTATTTCCCATGGAGATTTGGATTGTTAGTGAATCAATGTTTTGTTAAGGTACTCCATACAAAAAGGTATCTAATTCAAATCCCCCGTGGGCGTTTGCCCCACAAAAAAATAATGATATTCCTATATTTGAAAAAAAAACTCTAACAATTGTAATAACTACTTAGTATTACTACTATAATGCCCAATGCAATGGCTACACATTATATAAATGGTGCAAATACACTCATAATGCAACTAGTAGATCACAGAATTCCATGAAATGGACATTCAAATTATTCCATAGATATTTATTTGGGAATTGACTAATATTTATTCCAATATGAAAGAATTTATCACAAAATTTGTTATTTATTAATAATTATGCATCACAAAAATATTATTTATTTAAGATATGAAAATATAAGTTTCACAAAATAAAATCATATATGACCTAAAATGTTTAACATTTCAAGTTGGAAATTGAATTATTCACATAAAAACACTCCTAAAATAATGAGTTGGAAAAAATATTGAAGCAGCTATAATAATTTGGCAATTCTCTCTTATGATGCATTTCTAAGGTTTTGCCTAACATTAGGTGTTTCTTAGATCAAGAACATGTGAATATTCAACCTTACAGTTGATCTGGAATAGAAATTACAACATTGAACATAGGAAAATATTTCAATTCATTTCAAACCCATTCCATTTGGCAATATATTAAAGATACTAAATATATACTAATAATTTTTAACCCTTAGGGCACACTTTTACAAGAAAAAATCATATATGAAATTAATTCCATTACTACAAATTTATAGTAATGACACCATTTGCTGCAACACCACTTTCCGTCAATATGACACCATTTCCTCATTGCTGCAACACCACTTTTCATCAATACAACATCATTTCTCTGTTGCCGCAACTGCACTTCCCGCGGCTGCAGCACGAGCTTATGTTCCGCCGACATCACTTTTCAATACTGCAATACCAGTTCCAGCACTTAATGAATTATCATCCTGATGGAACATACTGTGCTTCATTAAAAGGACCAACCATGCACTCTAATAATTACACTTCGTCACTACTACTTCCTATCAGATCGCTTGTGTTTTCATGATTGAAAACCCATTGAAATTATGATTAAGCCAGCAGAAGACAAGATAATATTTTTTGCGTGCGACTAAAGGTAAAAGTAAAGGTACGCATGTTTAAGTGTGAACATTAAATTATAGTTAATGTGGAGATGTGATATGACTGCCGAAATCATTATACTGCCAATCAGATCATTCAATCGTAGATTTGGGGGGATTACCAAAATATCGTAATTATTCCATAACACGTCAATCGCCGCCACCCTTACTCCTCGCGGTAATACCTAAAACTCATCTCGCTGTGGCATATCCTCATTTGTAATGGTTTATTTTGTCTCAAACTCAGTAACTAGGCTTTGCATTGTGTATTTTTCGTCGAATCAGCAGCTATGGGGGGAAATCTAATCACATATGAACCTGGCACAACAATGCTATTGGAACTCTACCCCGAGGTTTACCAAATTTTCCTGCAAGCAGGATGGGTAGACTACTTTAGAAGACTCCCAGATTTCAACACACAACAGGTGTTGGAGTTCGCATGCAACTTAAGAGAAGGATTTTCTACAGTCCAGGGAGTACATATTCCGGTAACAGAGGAAGACGTAGCCCAAGTCTCCGGGTTACCAACCAACGGTACATGCTGGTTTAGTAGGAAACATGTGATTTTGAATGCACAGCAAGGCTTCTTCCTACCAGGCGAGCACGTCGAAGCCAAAGGTAGAGGGGTCGCACTTCAGTCACTGCCTCCACCATGGCCAAAAGTCGCGGAGTTTGTCAAGTAGTATTTAACTTGCGAAGGTCATTACCAGGTAATTTACCAACATGACTTCGTTTTGTTAAATCATTTGAGGCATCGTCAATTGATAAATATGCCTTATTATCTATTGGGTTGTCTGAAAAGTATGTCACATTATACTGAAAAAGCAAAGCATCTGCCCCTTTCCCTGAAACACCACCAGTTAGCTAAACTCTTAATAAATAGAGGCTTTTCTCTAAATCATCCACCCCCCATCATTAATCCTCCCCAGCAAATAGAAGAAGATCCTCAATAGGAAGAGGAAGTTCCCCAACAACCAGAGAAAATACCCCAGGAAGTTCCCCAACAACCAGAGCAAATACCCCAGGAAATTCCCCAACAACCAGAGAAAATACCCCAGGAAATTCCCCAGCAATTAGCAGCAGAAACACCCCTTCAGAGGACCCCATCTCCCAATGAAGCTCGACCATCTACCCCCATGCTTCATATTTCCACTGATGACTCTGATGATAACACCCCCATCATTTTTCTTAAAAGGAAAAAGCAACAGAAAACTGAAACTCCACCAAAAAGGAGAAGAACCAGGGCTTTGATCAAAGCAGCCGCTATTCTCTATAATCCCCCCAGGCTGAAGGAAAGTGGCCGAAAAAGAAAAATTACTGATTTTCCTACCTCCTTAAAGAGGTAGCGAACACGGTCGACTGCAACAGTTAAACCCACCAGCCATGTGATCCTCAGTTCTCCACCCATCACCCTAACAACACGCATTCCAATCATCCCGGAGCAGTCCCTTTCCTCACCATCTGGGGCTGAGATGCAGAGTGTTGACAATTTTGTGACATCATTTTCTGAGGTAGTTGCTACACAAGAACCAGCTACAGAAAAATCTAAAGTAGACACCCAAGGTGATATTGGGCAAGTGGCTGTTACACAAGAACCAACCACTGACCCAACAGGTGACACACAAGAACCACCTGTTGGGGATGCCAATGACCAAATGGATGCGGAACAACAATCCCTTCCTCTGTTAGAGCCTGCAGATACACAAGCTCCACCTACCATAGCCTCCCTGCAGGAAGAAATTGAGTTTTTAAAATCTCAAATTAAGGATTATCAACAGGAGATAATAATGGTTAAGGAAGCCTATCAGAATGAATATAATCTCCACTTCTTAGCATGGGTAGCATCTGTAACAGAAAAGAGTCAATACAATGACTATATGTGCAGTGAGTGTGGTGAGCTGTACACTCAAGCAGGATATAAGGTAGTCCAGGTTCCAATGACTGAAGCTAATCCACAACCCTCTACCACTGGAATCAAAACAGAGCAACCTGCTGTGGTAGTCAAAATAGAACAACCTGCTGTTACACAAGAACCAGCAGGAATGGCAGCAGAAGAAATGCAACAACCTGCTATCACACAAGAACCAGCAGGAGTTGCAGGAGTAGAAACAGAACAACCTGCTGTCACACAAGAACCAGTAGGAGTTGCAGGAGTAGAGATAGAACAACCTACTGTTACACAAGAACCAGCAGGCTTTCTAAGAATTGTAAAAGAAGAAACAGAGCAGCCTGCTGTCACACAAGAATCAACAGGTTTTTCAAGAGTTGTGGAGGAAGACATAGAACCACCACGGGCCACCCAAACTACTACAGAATAGAGATCCTTTTCTGACGCTTATGCACAGACTAAACTCCCCTGTGTCAGTGACGCTTATGCACAGACTGAACCCCCCTGTGTCAGTGACGCTTATGCACAGATTGAACCCCCCTGTGTCAGTGATGCTCACACGAAGACCTCTAGTTTCAACAACTAAAGGACACATGGAGAACAGAATACAAGCTTTCACAAGGGAAGGCATTCCAACAGCAAAAGTCAACCTGGTTCAGCTATGCATACAGAAATTGGGATGCACTAGAACAGTCTAGAGCTCAATATAAAGAAAATAAGGAGGTAAAAGCTAGGCTGTCCTGTGCCTTCGATCTGGTTCAGAGGGTACTGGCTACAAGAAAACCCTCTTTCAATTATGCAGTATTCTTGAGAGAATGGTTGGCGTTCTTACAAATAAAAGCGATTAGAGATGGAAGACCATACCAAATTGATACACCTGATCGATTTATTGAAACATTCAAAGAAGCACCACATAATGATCAAAACTTGCTCTGTGAACTCTATCTTCATAATGAGGCCATGCCTGAAGATAGAGCGATGAATATACTCCCTATTGTTGGTGATATCGAAATAAGAGCCTTCATCTCTTTTTTAGCTAATCAATTGACTTGGAAAAATGCCTATATGTCAGCAGAGCATAATGAGCAGAACTGCCTCCTTTGGATTCGAAATGAACCACAGAATGCAGCTACCTTCATTGCACAACATCGAAAAAATATAAGTAATCCAGAGTTGGTTGATCATATGAGGAAGCTACAGGCAGCAGTCTTGCAGGACTGCCAGCATTATGTAAAAACAAAAGGGGCACTGGCCATCGAAGCAAATAAGTTATTTTGGGAACATTGTCCCAAAGAGAGATAGGAATATCATCCTTACAATCCCCTCAATCTTCAGGTAGCAATTTCACGCATACCTTATTATGTCAAATGTATGGAAAACTGTGCTGAGAGGTGGATTGGCTACAATTTTCATTTCCCTCTCTTGTGGTTACCTGGTCAGCAATACAAGGCTCATTACAAACTGACCAAAAAGGAGGATGTAGCAGTATGGCAGCAATTACAGAGTGTCCAGGGATTCAGAAGTAGGTTTGATAAAACCTTCTTTAGCTACTGTATCAGCAACTTACACTGTTCATCCCAGTACTCCGACTCAGATTCAGAGTAAACATTGCATGAGGACATGCAACCCTTTCAGTTGGGGGGGATGTTAGGACTCCATATTGTGTACTTTTGACCTCATATTTTGTTATGATATTACCCTTTTTTAGCCCATAAGTAGAAACCCTTGATATCATTTTTGACCTCATCATTCCAAGGTATGAAATAACTCTCCTCATTTGCTATATGTTTAATTATTCAACACATATTCATGTTATCTTTACAATTAATCTTTGGAAATTGGCTAAGTCACTGACAATTGATTGGAATTGTTAAAAGTCCACAGAATCGTAATTCACAGTTGCTGCAACACTAGAAATAGCAACTGAATAAAGCAGGAAAAGTCTTAATTTGCAAAGGATGAAACAGTAACCGTCTGAAGCTGGCAGAACTATACTTGGCCAATGATGATATAGCACGATCAGCCAAATTTAGTCGCAGATGCGGGAACACCAGGAACAGCATGAAGAGCTTTAAGGAACAGTTGAGATTTACCAAATCGACAAAAACAACGGAATAGCCAAGGATAGCACAAGGACCCCGAGGAGATAGACGAAGAGTACCAATTTTGCAACAATGGAAGGATCCAATTAAACAAAGGACAACAAAGATATACATTGTTGTAACAGTATGCTGTAACAGGAATTAATTTCCTATTTTTGTACAGAAGAATCAAACTGAATGAATAATGGCAATCTATTGTAATAGATGTCTCCTATATAAAGAGGAGACATCTACAGTTGAAAGGGGGGAAGATATAACAGAAGTATTGTAGTGCAGAGAGTCAGAACCTCTGTTGTAACTGAACTTTTTGGCAGATGAATAAAGCACTGTTCTGATCATTTTAACTTAGCATCTGTGTTCAGGGGAATCTTGTGAGAGGGACAGGGCCCACCTTCTTCACAAGATTCATCCATTTCTTTCCTGTTAAGTGTGTGTGTGATTTCTGTACATTTTTACCCTTGCTTCTGATATTCCCTTTTTGCTGATACGTTGTTCCCTTGATCGATTGGCGCTGTGAGAAGTGTGTCACCGGTGATTAGGATTTTCCAGTGTGTATTGGCGACTGGTCACAGAGGAAGGTGCTGAACATCCTTATTCTAAGGACAGGGTCCTGGTCCTCTGTTACAAACGACCATCATTTCTTTCTACAGATTTGTTATCATTAATCAATTTCATTTCATTTCTGCAATAGCTTATGATTGCTGTAACATGGAGTAAGAGTTTGATAGGAAGTAGATCTGTTTGTACTATAGCCTTTAATGTTTTTAGAATTAAGTGCATATAGTACGAGGTCACCTTTGAAACAAAAGGACTTTCCCGGGTTGACAATTTAATGTGGTACTCGACTGTTTAATCAATAAACAATTCGAGCAGCCAACAATGATGATCCTTCTGCAGAGGCAAAAACCACCTCATATGAAGGTGGGGATGTGTACTTCGCTTCTTCAAGTACACATGTAGATCATGAGGCATGGTTGATTGACTCAGGTGCATCCTTTCACTTTGTTAGTGTCAGTGTCTTCACACTGCAATCAATGATCAAAATTACTCTTTTGCATCCATGTTAGGTGTCTCATTCGATCAGCTGCATTCCATTAGGTCATGGATCAACTGATGGTAGTGGTTTCATTTCAGTTTCCCTCGTCTCATATGCCTACTGACTTGTTCAAACATCTTTTAGTTGTCCATAATCAGTTCAATTTCATTTTCTATCAGTCCTAGTGTTTAGTGTTAGGGTTTCATTAGATTTTAGTGTTTATCATCATGGTCATTCATAATGAATAAAATAGTCAGCAGACACATGAGGAGGATGAAAAAGTTCATAAAGACATTATATTTCTTTTGAAAACTGAATAAAGCTCTTTAACCTCAAAACTCTGTTTTGAGGTAAAATAGAGTATTCGTATTTAATGGTTTCATTTCATGTAAATTATGTAATTTTATAGTTCCTATATCTAATAATCTTTCACAAGTTGTTCCTAGTCACCTAGTACAATGCCAACTCCTGCGACTGCAAAAAGTCAAAGAGATTAGTATCAGTTCACTTGGAAAGGTCAGAAAGGCAAATATCAGCAATATAGAGTTTTTCAAAAGGCTATCAAAACATTAGAAAGTGGATCTTGTTAATGAAAAATTAAAAAGAGAAAGGGTATAAAAAGCTCATCCATATGTTTCATTTTTCATTGGTGAAGAGGAAAGTGCTAAGTGAAGCCCAAGAAATACAATTTTTCACTATCATCGAGCAAGATGGAGAAAAAACAGTGAAAATCGGGAAGGTTAACCAGTGTTGCACATCATTTGCTTGGCGCTGTGCATTAAAAGTGTGTTACACACCTATTAAGCTCTTGCAGTGTAAATTTGCATGTGCGATGTGCATTAAAATGGCGCTGCGCACCTATTGGGGAAGTCAAAACTGCCTCAAATCACCTCCAAACTTCTTCAAAAACCATTTGATGCTTGTTTAAAGTAAGTACACCATTCCTCCTTGCTGAAAAGGAATTTTTCTTGGTTGCTTGAGTGTGTTTGGCTTCTCTTAGAACAAACCCTAACTAATCGCTAAAATACCTCTCATAAGCTATCAACGGTCATTTGCTACTCTTTTACTTCAATTATAGTTAGTTTCCAAGTCCCATTCACTATCCCTCAATCATCAAAGTTCATTCCCCAAAACCCCACTCTCCTTATCAAACCTAGCCCTATTACACTATTCCCTAAGCCTAATTCCCAAATCTTACAATTTCACTACCCCCATTCCCTTATTTAACTCTGTACCCCACATCCTAAATACTATTCACTCCCTTCTTTCCCCTAAGAACCCCAAACTGCTACTCCCTCAAGCACTCAAATCCCCATACACCTCACTTACCTTATATTTTTAAAATCTCTTCATACTCATCTTGTTCCCACTACAATCCTTCATTTCAAATCAGCTACCACATCACCAAAACCCATGGAGAGAGACAATGACTATGAGAGGGTGGAGGAAACTTTTAGTGACAGTTCTAGGCAAAGACATGTGCCAAAGAAGCCTCACAAAGGGGGAAAAATCATCCGAGAGGAACCTATTAGTCTTATAGAGTTGCTTGCTTTCCCACTTGCCATATCATGTTTTAGACATCACTCTTGCTATGATTTTTGTGAAATGGTGGAGAGGGTCAAATTCCATCATGAGCTGGCCAGGTTGTTTGTTACTCATCTAGACAAGGGTCAAGTTACCCTTGCTAGTGTTTCTTTCACAGTATCACCTACCACTATCTCAGAAGCAACAGGCATCTCAAATGTAGGTGAACAATGGAACAAAGGGCAATATGTGGACAGAGAATATTATGAGCCTTATATTAAGGTTAGATATCACAGCAAGATCAGAAGGGTATTTCTTTTCAAGTACTTGGAGGACAGGTTTTCCTCTCTTATGAAGATCATCATCAAATACTTCACCTGTGAGGGAAGGTTTTCCCACTTATATACATACCACATCAAGTTATTGATGCACTTCACTAGGGTGAAAATGATGAACCTCCCCTACTTTATATGTAGGAACATAGAAAAGATGGCCCATTATATTCAGAGAAAACAATTTCCTTAATAGATCAACAACATTTATCACTTCTTCTTGATAAATATGGTTGTATTACATCAGTTGAACTTTCTGAACATGCCATGGGAGACCTTCATTTCCCATTAAATGTTCAAAGGCCCTCAAGTATTTTCATTAGTGCTTCAGGAGGAAGGAGGACCTTTAGGACAACTAGGTGTCCAAGAGACTGAGACTACAGGAGTGCCAGTATTTTTCACTTATGAGAGAGGCACTAGGAGGCTTTTTGCTGCTGCTAGGCGAGTATTATCTTCACCAGGGGTGGAAGGGGTCTCATTTTCTTCTCCAGATCATAGGAAAATGTTATCTCCACCAGGAGTGGAAGGGGCTTTGCCTTATTATTTAGCTAGACAGGTACAGGTTGACCAGCAACACAAGGACAAAGATAAAGGTAAGAGAAAGATGCATGTGGAGGACCCTAGTGAAGGGAAAGAGATAGATTTTTATCTTGGTTGATCATGAGGTAGCTCGAGAGGAGAATGTCATGGACTTGAGTGTTCAAGACTCAAGAATCAAAGACATGATCATCAAAGAGAAAGAGGTTGAGATACATGCTTTGTCGGTAAATCTAGAGAGGGCCAAATGGATCATTAACTATCTGGAGCAGGAAAACAAACATTTGATAGACAAACAAGACCTCATGGAGTTACAAATGATCAAAGAAAACCGGCAAAGAGCAAAGAAGGCAAAGGGCAAGATGACCTCCATTGAGCAAGAAATTGAGAATGACTGAGAGATTTGGTTAGAAAGGGTGAACATTCACCTTGAGAAGCTACTTGAGATGGCTAGTAAAGAGAAGAAAATGCTTTGCCACATGGCCTATCACTATTTAACTCGGAACAAGATTTGCAATTCAAGGGTAAAGAGGCTAAAAGCTAAGTTAAGGAGAGCCTTGAGGAGCAAGAAAGCACATGATAAACCCAAAATCTTGTCTGAAGCATCATTTTCCCAACAAATAACTTACCAAGGTTGCCTCATGCCAAATTTCAAGGAATTTTGAGCATTTTTGGTCATTTATGAATTTTGGAAATTTTTACACAGGTTTTTCCAATCAGTGGCGCTGCACTTTTAATGGGGACCTCCTTTTCCAAAATGGTTTGTATTTTTTGAATCATCATGCAAAAATATGAAAACCCAAAAAGTTTTAGAAGTCTTGGATGAGATCTTAGCCTCCAAAAGAGCAAAAAGCACCCAAAAAGTGCCCTCTCTACCACTTTTTTGCCACACAGGAAGCAGTCTTAGGAGAATCCACTTTTGGAGGGGAAAATGAGCTCCAAATCAGAAAGATCAAATTTTTCTAGAAAGTAGACAGCTAGAGCTTTCCAACAAGCCATCTTGCACCTAATTTGGACACTGGGAAGGCCTCCAGAACGGCCCCTGAAGTGGTGCCACGCATTAAATGGATTTTGCCAATTTTGCTTAAAAATCCAAATTTCTCCTAGTTTTCGCTGTGTTTGACTTTTTCTTCATTCATTGGTAAATGTAGCATGGAAAATGATGTATTTGATATAAATATGGATGAAAAAAACCTCATAGGGTAGATACATCAAGTTTTAAGTGGTTTGATGATGAATGAATTGGTTTCCTAAGTTTTAGGGGCAAGTTGTTCCACTGCCTACTTTTGTGTTCCTAGTTTAGATATGGTTGAAACAAACCCTCTTCTCATGGGTTCGACCCCTGATAGCTAGTATGAGTAGTTTCATTACCTATATTATGTAATTTTTCAGTCATTTGCAAAGGTTGGACTCTTGTGGAAGCTTTGAACTCTATTGTATATCTCTACATCAGTTTGGCAAGGAATAAAACCAGGTTTTACAACTATTTTTGTGGGATTCTTGTGATATTGAATTTATGTATTGTTTCTTCTTTGTGAGTTTTCTCTGATGTTTTATATGTATCAAAATCTCTCTCTCTCTTCTAAACTAAATGAATCAAGGTGAATAGACGAAATACACTAATTACAGTGCTTTGCCTTGGGAATGCATTTGGTTTTCTATGTTTTCAATAGTTTGAAGAGGATTCATGCTCGTCCTGCACTCCTCAACCCCTCAACAGTCTAAGTACATCATCTCAAAAAAAATTTAGTACATAAATCCATTATATACCTCGCCCCACAGAACATGTCTGTATCCCTGATTTGATTTCCTAGACCCAACCTGCCTGCTCCATTTGATCTAGCAACCAAACATCAAAATCAATCAAAATCCTTTGAGCTACTATACCTAGCCTAAAATCTATATTCAACTCAGTCATCTCAAGTCATAATTGCAGCCATCCTAATTGAGATTGAAAAGGAGAGAGCCCTCTCCTGACCCAGTAGGGCTAGCTACCAGGTTAAGCGTGGTTTGTAGTTACCCTAGAATTGCCTCCTTTCAGCCTGAGGTCAATCTAGGCCCTAACACACTTCACTCCCCATAGAGAGTGGTTCTGCGACTATGAGAAATATGATGGTGGTGATGTCTTCTTGGGGGATGACAGGAAGGCTAGAATCGTTGGTCATGGAAAAGTAAAGTTGAAGTTGCAAGGTGGAAGGGTTAGAACACTTCCAGGTGTTCTACATATTCCTGCATTGGCCAGAAATCTGATTTTTGTAAGAAAGCTTGATGATGGAGGTGTAAAAACAATGTTCGAGAAGGATACCTATAAGATGGTTCGGGGAGCACTGGTATTGATGCGGGGAGTTCAGATTGGAACTCTGTACAAGCTGCAAGGTAGCACTGTTGTTGATGGGTGCAACAGTTTTGTGGTTCCTAAAAGTGGTGCAGAAAACCTAGTGGTCTCTGGAGAGAAGACCATGTTGTTACACAAAAAATTGTCACCATGACTTTCTATATTTTTTGTGAGTCCATAAACACTCATACATACCTCCTTTGTAAGTCTTAAGCCTCAACTCTTCATGTCAAGCCTTGAAAATGGGAGAAAGACCTTAAAAATATCTCAAATCCTAGTTTCGCACTTTCTCCTAGCATTTCCTGCGGTGCTGCACCCAATGGTCATGTTTCTTGCGAACCTGATCTTTCTGTCTGTTGAGTAATGGGTGCGAACCCCTGTAATAGTTAAAAAGGCGTGAGTTCATTCTTAAAAACTCATCTTGGGTCACTTCTGGACACTTCTAGAAGGAATATTGCGCTGGCAAGTCTGCTCCACCTTGGTTCATCCATTCCATAACTAAGGGAGCTAACTCCATGATATGAGGTACTTATCCCATTGAAGGAGGAACTTATCCCTTCAATGGTGGACCTACAACTTCCTCCATTTGCATTGTAAATTCAGGCATTGGGCTGGTTGTAGGAGAGGTTGAAAGATGAAGATTCTTGAGGGTAAATTCTACTGGAAATTAGACTTCCTTTCTGAGCTTGTGAGAGGAGAGATCACATACCTTTCATGTCATTTGGGAAGTGAGTGAGGCTTGTCAAAGTAGAGGAGACTCCTGCTGGACCCTGGAAAGAG
>APFE031511121.1:37822-70860 GCA_000404065.3 Pinus taeda
AGGACCCGAAAAACTGCTAAAAATAGTAAGTTGTGCTACAATTAAGGAAATTGAAAATGCTGAGAAAGACAATGGTGGGGGTCCAGGTGGACTTGGCAGGTGGCCACCAATATCCACCTGGATCAAGCAAGGACAAACAATACATTCTTCCTAGAGAATCTTGATGGCGAATCTTTGCAGCTGCCTGTCAATGGGCAGTACCTCAAGCATTACTTCTAGTTCTGAAGCATAAGCATCTTGTCATTGTAGATACCAGAGTGAACTCATTGTACAAATTCCATAGAAGTTTAATTGGCTAAGCAATATGTGACTCCATGCCCAAGCTGAAGGCACTGATCTGCAATTCTTAGTGCTTCTATGGCAAAAGTACTATCCCCAAGTGGATCTAGATGTTGTAGCATCCATTGTCCTTTTAATTTTATTTTCAGTTTTATTACAAAAATTGAAAAAGTCAAATATTATGTTGTGGCGGAAATAAAGGGAAAAGTAGAAATTTAAAGGAAATAACTTATTTTATTTGATTGATGGATTTTGAATGTCAGAAACTCGTGAGAAGATCTGGGTTGTCTGATCAATAGGCCACAGATCCGACGGTAATCGCGTAGTCAACTAGAACAGGGTTTATTTCAGAAATTGGACACAATGATGTATGAAATACAGTTTAATCCGCTGAAGTCCGGGCCAATCGTAGCCATCCATCGAAAAGGACGAGATCCAGCGGATATCGCGTCGAAAAGTAATCGGGTTTTATTTTTAAAATCGGACCCGATAAATCATTAATTGGCAGTTTTATTTCTTATCAGGTCCATATGGGAGTCAAAGGGGCGTTGAAAAAACGGATGCCATAAGGTTTTGTTCAACAGGTTTAAAGTTTTGTGAATTCTGAGGGATCAGACCGCCCATTGAAGGGATGATCGGATGGTGATCGCGTACAGCTCAGGTGGATGTGACAAGTTTATGAACCAGAGTTTTTAATTCTTTTGAGTTCCATGGTAACCGAAGGTTTTTCATGTTCCGTGTAAATTAATCAACTTCGTTGTTTTAGCAAAATAACCAAAGTTAGAGGCGGATGACTAAATCTCCAAAGAAAAGGTGATTGGTTGGGTTTCTTAGTGTTTCTGCCAATCAAGACACTCTCGATACATACGCGGGCCCTAGTCCACGCACGGGGTTTTGTCAAATACAGTTTGTTGTGTTAAAACAGTTCAACCATTATCAAAGCATCTATAGAGAAACTTTATGAGCAACCAAGCCACAGATTTGGAAAGCGAACAATCATCATCAGGTTTCTAAATTCTGTTACTTCTAGTTATTTTATTTTCTTGAGAATGACGTGTTTTTTACCCTCTATGTAATATTATGTAATAACTTTTACTTTAAACAATTAGGAGAATAGTTAAGTAGTTGGATAGTTTTGGTGATTACCAATTGTCTCATAGTGTATAAAAAGAGGAAAATTTACCGAGAAAGGGTTCGAACTTTGGAGAACCTGGAGACTAGGCCACTGTATTCTTGATAGAACTGTTGATTAATGAAAGAATCAGAAGTTTTCCATGCATTGTTGGGTATGATTTTGTGACTTCTCTGTTATGTGTCATCATATGTTTTCTTCCTTTAAGTATGGTAATGAAGCTGCAGGTCTTTATTTGCTTGTGTAAATAAAGTTAAAATCCCTTAAAAGAGCGCTCCTATACTTGAAGTTCCTACCTCTCTAATTCTTCTAAGTTATAGATAGTAGATTCCGTGCAAGACAACATATTATCTTTAACTTCTCCAATTGTCACAGATAGTAGATTCTGTGTGAAACAACATATTGTCTATGACTTTTTCAAACTTTCTTCATTCATCATTTGTATTCAGCAATCAAATGGCATTTTGAGATTTTCATGTCACCTAAGTATTGACGGTTTAAAACCAAGTTTTTCAGGTCCTTCATTTGAGAATACAACATACCATTAAGTGACAAACAAGTGACAATAATTATAAACATTAATGTCTTAAGCACAACTTCTACACAGCTAGGAAATTGGTTTCTTAAGGGACAACAGTCAGTCCCATTTAAAACCACTAAGCCAACCAAGGAATGATATTTAAAACAACCTTTGTTATGAATAAATATATAGAAAATAATGTAAAATAATGTAAAATAATGTAAATGATAATAATCATAAATAAATGAGACATGACTCTCCATGAAGAGATACCTACTTGGTATATAAGAAAGCCTCTCACTCTCTTTGTATCATCATTCATTCACACATTTAATATATAATATTTGTATCTTCATGGATATCTTTATATTCCAAGTCTTCTGGAGTAATTATTCTGTAGAAGGAACTTTGTTCGCTTTATTTGGTATCAGAACCACGTCTGATCCCATCTATTAGCCATCAACCGTCCGTCAACCTTGTTATCGTCAAAGAATTCAAGCACAATTGGAGATTCTCCATTCTATTGGATTCACCGTCAGGCCTTTGGCCATTGAAGAAAAAAGTCAAAACTAATATAATTTATATATATATTATATATATATATATATATACTACTAATACAAAGGTTTATTAACATATTATATATATATATAATAAATAAAACACACAATTTACATTAAAAAAAGTTATAAAAAACAAAAGTTTATATATATAAAAAAAAATTGAATAAAAAAAAATATTACTTCTTGTTACTTGGCCACGCCAACTGTATATCTCCCAACACTTAGATAACTGACCATTGTGAACAGTAGCCGCAACTGCTCCCCGACACCCTGACCATTGCCTCCTGCATCTTCCGTTGTACGCTGTGACCTTCATCGCCCAAGTCTATCCGTCGGCACACCATCGATATTAGTTTTCTTGCTCTGTTGCATCGACAACGGCCACAACAACTGCTGCGACCCAAGCTTCTCGATAGACCCTGCTCTTCCATGGACTCCTGCTCCCTCGCTACTTCCCTGTCTACTTTCATCGTCAATGCAGACCTCCCGTCAAGCTTCGTCCCATTCCTCGACCTGCATTCACATTCAGCCGCTGCACGTAACTGCTAGGAGCCAAAAAACCTCAGCTACCCGACCGCACAACCAACGTCTTCATCGCTAACTCTGATTCACTGTTCATTTCGTTGTTGCAAGCATTCCAATCGTTGCCTAGGCCACAGTCCATCACCATAACCTGCAACTTCAGCGGTCCATCACCGTAACCTGCAACTTCAGCGGTCCATTGTGACCATCTACCAGAATATTTATTCGTCTACCACCGTCACTTGAACTGACAACAACCATTCAACCTCCATTTCCAGAAGTCCCTATTGCCTTAAATCGTGCTGGTTGAAAGAATAATCACTAAAGAAATTAATAAATTTAATTCCAGTTGACCGTAGGGATTATATCACCATAAAAACTAATAATAATAATCATTTTCCATCGAGCCTATAGGTGGTACGTCATAGCCCATTGAATCGATAAAGTGATACGACACAACTCTTGAAGGATCGAAGGAAATCGTTGTTTGAGGGAATATACAATTTGCTAGAACTTAGTTACTTATCACATAAAAAGTAATTAAGTGGATAAAACATTTCAACGCTTAAAAGAGCATTAAAACAAAGAGGAAAAGTGAATTTAATATTATATATATTATATATATATTATTTGTTGGTAAAAAAAAGGTATTATTACAAGATTTAAAAGGTCATTTTAAACCCTTTGATCAAAGTATCATTTGACGAAAAATAAAGTCAAAAGAGAGAAAAGTAAAAAAAGAAAAAGAAAAAAAGAGAGAAAAGTAAAAAGATGATTTCCACAAAGAATAAGGGTTTCTTTGCAATATGTCCTTTTTGTTCAGACCTAGTTGTCAAGAATCATTCAGAAATCAAAACGTTGTTGGCACAAAATATTACAAAATTTTTACCTTAGTCGAACTTCTAGGTGATATAGAAAAACAATCGTTAGCAAGAAATATGAAACAATTAATGGCAAGATATAAGGAAATGAAGAAAACAGAATCTACGTTGCAAGTTGAAAGTCTTTCATCACTCCTACCAAATGATGTAATCCGGTGTACCAAGAAATTGAAGCTAGAAGATCAAGAGAATGTCAAAATAGCCAAACTTTAGCGAAACAAGAAAGTGTTACAACATGAACATAAAAATTTTATGGAGATGCATTACAAAGAAATAATGGAAAAGGATGAAGAAATCTCTCGCCTCAAGGACCATGTCGAAAAATTACCTACACAAGTGAAGAAGACTAAGGTCACAAAGAAAGAACTCAAAAAGCACTTATCAGAACAAGAAGATGAAACTTTACGTTTAAAGAACCTTAATAAAAATTTACTAGAACAAATCAACGATCTAAAAGATGAAAAACTTAAAAGTCAAAACAGTGAAAATAAGGTTGATGAATTAGAAACCAAAGAGGTTTTATGTCTAAGGAATCATAACCAAAACCTCCTTACACAAATAAAGAAGCTTAAATGTGATAAGATGTCACTTAAAGACAAGTTAGAGCAACTTACTCAAGAAGTATCGAAGTCTCCAAATGTAACAATCTAGGTTGAAGATAAGGAAGTTAATACCGAACCAGTCAATAGCAGAACTCAAGAAGAGGATCAATTAGTGGAAGAAAAACAAATTCACATGTTACAATCCAGATGATGAAAATTCCAAATGAAGATTATGTACCTAACTCAAGAATCGTAGTACCAGAAGGAAATCAAAAAAATTCCACACACCTAATAAGGGAAAGTCAAACCAAAAGGTTCCCTATTAACATCTGAATCATGAGAGTAGACAACTCAACCAAGTTATGTATTAGGACCATTCAAACCAGAAACAACAAACTGATGTTCTAGAGAATAGTGATGTAATCTCAATCCAGTCCTATGATGACAAGTTGTTACAAAATTCCAGTGATCAAAATATTCTACAAAAGATTATTCTAGGATGGTCTGATCCCTTCTAAGTGCGACAATTTTGTTTGTCACTTAAAAGATCATATCAACTTGTATCGACGAAGATGATTGTTCTGAGACGAAAATACATTCAAAACCGAAAAAGAGATCAAGCTTTTTTCATCGACAAGCTTTGAGGACAAAGCTTTTTGGGGAGGAAGGCAATGTTATGAATAAATATATAGGAAATAATTTAAAATAATGTAAATGATAATAATCATAAATAATGATTAGTTAATTAGTAATCAGGTTGAAGAGTCATGTCTAAATGAGACATGACTCTCCATGAAGAGGCACCTGCTTGGTATATAAGAAAGCCTCTCACTCTCATTGTATCATCATTCATTCACACATTTAATATATAATATTTGTATTTTCATGGATATCTTTATATTCCAAGTCTTCTGGAGTAATTAATCTATAGAAGGAATTTTGTTCGCTTCAACCTTTCCCTCAAGCGATCTCCTTCTTCAAGCAATGGAGTCCGTGTCCTTCTCTCGACCATTTAATAATTACAATTATTTATAATGAGAGAAATATTAACCAGGGGAAATTACAGCCCCCTCTTGTTAATTTTAGGTATGTTCTATGCTTAGAGCAATTTATTTCAATTTTCACAGTTAGCTCAATATCTTTTTTAGATTAGCAATCACATCCGCATAATAGTAAATTGCAGATAGAACATAAACATAAATCGCAGAAGACAAGCCAAGACAAGAGGACACAAGAGGTGGCGCTAGCCAGGGACAAACCCCAATGTGGGGAAACCCTTGATCAATTCTTCTTATATGTTCTTCAATAGTTCAGCAGAGAGAGAGAGAGATAGTACATATACATAAGAAGTCAACACTTTGACTTATCTAAATAAGAGCATAGATCATCTCTAAGAAGATAATACATGAGGTAGCTGAACTCAGTTGAAGACATTCTACATCAACTGATTCTCCAAGGTGACTCCATCACCTATCATTGTGTTGCACCTCATCATCATGCTGCACCTCACTGCGCTGCACCATGCTGCACCCGTCATCACTATGCTGCATCTCATCATGATTAACAGTTGAAGACATTCTACATCAACTGATTCTCCAAGGTGACTCCATCACCTATCATTGTGTTGCACCTCATCATCATGCTGCACCTCACTGCGCTGCACCATGCTGCACCCGTCATCACTATGCTGCATCTCATCATGCTTCATTAATCATGATTGTACCAATCACTGTATTGTTGCACTATGTTGAGCTCTTCATTGCACTATTCTGGACCCAAATGCATGTTGCAATACCTCATCATCCTGCTGCTGCAATGCCTCATCATCCTGGTGCTGCAATACATTCTTGCTACTGCTATATGTCCATCATTACCATGCTGTCCCATTGCTGCACCAATGTCCAGCCATACTGATCTACAACATGCTATGCATTGCTGCTCCTATTTGCACTATGTTGCACTATATGACATGTACTCACACTGTACATCATGTACCCATTGCTTCTCAACAAACTGATCCAAAATAGGTCAAATCTTTGACCCAACACACGACACAACTACTGCTCCAAGTCTATTGTACTGTTGTCCCTGGTTAGGGCATGTGCATGCTGCAACAATCCTTAAATACCTACACAAACAATCTCCCTTTTGTTGCGGCCTAGTCTTGAAGAGGTGTTGGCACCCTTGGCTGCTGTCCTAGGCATAGATAGCCCCTAAACAGCTCCACGTTGCCCTCCAAAGAGAGTTAGGACCTGTGGCCCACCTACAACACCATACGCTGCCCTTCCTTCAAGAATTCTGCACCAAGACACCTCCACGCAGGTTGAACCAAAACCTCCTTGCCTTGACCCTCTATGGAGCTGTCTCGGCCTCCTCTCACAGCAATTCAACCCTCAAACATACCCTAGAAATAGCGCTAAAACACCATGTTGTTCTATCCCTATTTGCTGGTTAGGGCATCCTTTAGACAACGAGTTAGGGAGCCTCTCTACTTCAGTTAGGATCACCCTTTGGACAACGTATTAGATGAGGATTGTCTTCCTTAATAGCGTAGAGGATTACGGCATCTCTTCTTCCCAACATGACTGCGTCCTAGATCTAGGTCATGCGTAGAGCTGTCATGAACTAGGGCTCAGCTAGGCCTACGTTTAGACTTCATGCTTAAGCTTCTTTCCTCCTGAGTCTAGGGCTTCCTCCTCTTAGACTTCTCTTCCACTAAAACCCAAAACAAGTGGAGAGAAATCAAGAGTGAAGTGTGTGTACAAATGACTATCAGGTCATCTCCTTTTATACTAAAATGTTGAGCACACGTGGGGGTTATTTGGTTGTTAGCTGAGCTTGATGAATTGTCCCATAACACAAATAAATTCATATCCCCATGAATACTTATCAGAATCAGATGATCTTTAGATCAATCCTACACCTCTCGACGAGAGGGATCCAAGAAAAATATCAGCTGGCATAAATAAGATGACCCACATGGAGTTTGGCCCTAGTTGCCAATTTTAACACTCCCTCTAAACTAGGGAGAACTCCATCTGCTGATCCATCTACCAGACTATACTATCTCTGCCATCAGTGCCCTGCATTGCTCTGCTCTGCTCTGCTGAACCATGAAGAAGAAGATTCAATCGAGAATGTCTCATACCATTCTCTACTGACCCGAAGTCAATCCCATATGAGGAGAATGTGTCATACCACTGTTACTGATCCCAGATTAGTGTCAAGAGAGAGTGAGTTATATCACTCTTACTAACCCGAAGTCAGTTTCATTGATCCTAGATTGATATCACAAGAGAGTGTCTCAAACCACTCATACTAACCCGAAGTTAGTTTCATTGATCCCAGATCAATATCAAAAGAGAGTGTCTCAAACCACTCATACTAATCCCAGATCAGTTCCAAGAGAGAGTGATCTATATCACTCTTACTAACTTGTAGTTCCAATTGATCCTAGATCAATGTCGGTCATCCTAGCATAGGGAGTACCATAGATACACGATGCTTCCATCGGTACTACTATGGTCCCTAACCCCATTTCCCTACTCATTGGCCAAATGAGAGGTACTTCCCATGAGTCCCAAACTGCATGGGTAGGATGCCTCGATAGAACCAGTCATCCTATCCAGAAGTCGCCATGGGGTATCACAGGGGAAGGCTAAACCATTCACCCTGTACACAGCGCACCATTAGGGGAGGGTGAGTCACCCTATGGTCACTTGTTGCTCCAAGAAGTACCCCAAGCCCACTGAAGCTCCCAGAGCTCAATGCATGCATCATACAGGATCCTCATAAGAGGGTCTCTCAACGAGTCCAAGTCATTCTGGAAAGTCACAAATTTGACATTTCCTCGGGGCTTCGATAGAATGTCTGGGACCTGCACATCAGTCCCAATGCAATGGAGCCTTCTTGCTTATCGATGTACCATATCCCAGATAAAGTGGTACTTGATGTCTATATGCTTGGAGCGATCATAACACACGAGATTCCTCAACAGTCGAATCCCCCTCTCGTTGTCACAAAGGATCACAGTGGTATTCATCATGTGACAAACAACTCAGTGAAGAGCTTCCTCAACCAGGTAGCTTCACACGAGGTCATACTTGTAGCTATGTATTCGGTCTCAGCGGTGCTCAAAGCAATTGTCTTCTGCTTCCTGCTCATCTAGGATATCGAAGCAGAACCCAAAGAGAACCAGCGCTCAAAAGTGCTCTTGCAATCCTCCACACTGGCTGCCTAGTCAACATTCGAATAATCACGCAACTTTACACTTCTGGTAGTGTATCTCAATCCATGAGAGATTGTGCCTTGAAGATATCGCAAAAGATTCTTGGCACCAATCCAATGAGGCTCAACCATATATGAGATCAACATGCTGACTGCAGATAATATATCCAAACAGGAGTTCACCAAGAACATCAATGCTAGTATGAGTTTATGAAACTCAGAGGCATTTCCCAAATCAGGTCTAACATCACTACCACATAACTTCTGAAAGTTAAGCTCCATTGAGGTGGTCATGGGCTTGCAGTTCATCATTTCAAATCTCGAATCCAACTCCCTCTTACTTTTGCAAATGAGAGGGTATGCACCTGTAAGAAAGAGGTCGTCCTCATAAGGTGCCAGTATGAGAGGTCTATCATCCACAACCTTCAAGTGATGGTTTGGATCGGCTTCACTCCTAGTGAATCTTAGCTTCTTTCAACAGCTATCAATCCTCTCATATTAAGCCCGGGGTGTTTTGCTTCAAGCCATAAAGGGTTTTCTTCCACCTGCATACATGAGATTCTCGATCATGAATCTCAAACCCCTTGGGTTGTTCCAAACCTATGGACCTGCTACATGAGGGGAATGGTCCCCTTGTAAGATTTTCCTTTGGTACATCTCGGACATGTACCTTCATGCTCTTCTTGAATTCAGGTATCCTTGTCACTGTCTGATTGACATCGGGTAGGGCCCCATAATGAGCATACCTTCGGTGCTATAGATGAGATGTGTCAACTGACATGGTCCCCAATGGACTTCCTGCAACTTGATACAAATTGCCAACCCTGAATAAAAGCATCTTTGATAATTCTATTTTCAAACACGTACCTTTCCATCAATGAATGCCACCTTGAAACCTTTGACTTCCATTGCCGAAATGGACACCAGGCTCTTCTTGCGATCACGTATATAAAGAGCTTCTTTTAAATGAACCGAGTTACCCTCATTCAATTGAGAGGTAACATTCCCTACACCCTTTTCGAGATAGGTGGCATTGACTTTAAGTATAATCCCATGATTGTTTCCATCTCTACCAAATTAGAGAGAGCACCCTTCTATTTGATGAAGTGCCTTGAAGCACTACACTCAATAAGCCAGATTCCCAAAGAGTCTGGAGGAGAGGGCCAATATAAGATAATGCTTCTTTATTTTATCAGAAACAGCATTTGATTCTTCATACCTGGGGTTCCTTGCTTCTTTTGAAGAGTCGTCTATTTCCTTGATGACTTGCATCACCCGACATTCCTCCGATCATAGAAGATGTCCCTAGAATGATTGTTATCTTCATCAAGTGATGTGTCCCTACCATTCAGACACTCCTTCGAATAATGGCCGAACATATTGCAATTAAGGCATCTGCCTTTCCTTCCACCCTTAGATTCAAACTTCACATTGAAGTGATCTTTAGGTAGGCCATCTGATGCGTCCGCTGCGCCACTCAGATAATATTCTCTGCTTTGACTTCACCCTTGGTGAATTTGAAGAGGGATGAGGAATCCATTGAGCCTTTTGTCCTTTCCCAACTGTCTTCGGTGGTTGCTCTTTCACTCTTGCTTGGGCTTTGTCTTCACCTCAGCTCTGTTACCATGTTAATTTTAGGTATGTTCTATGCTTAGAGAAATTTATTTCAATTTTCATAGTTAGCTTAATATCTTTTTCAGATTAGCAATCACATCAGCATAATAGTAAATTGCAGATAGAAAATAAACATAAACCGTAGAAGACAAGCCAAGACAAGAGGACACAAGATGTGGCGCTAGCCAGAGACAAACCCCAATGTGGGGAGACCCTTGATCAATTCTTCTTATATGTTCTTCAATAGTTCAATAGAGAGAGAGAGAGAGAGAGAGAGAGAGAGAGAGAGAGTACATATACAATAGAAGTCAACATTTTGACTTATCTAAATAAGAGCATAGATCATCTCTTAGAAGATGATACATGAGGTAGCTTAACTCAGTTGAAGACATGCTGCTTCAACTGATTCTCCAAGGTGACTCCAACACCTATCATTGTGCTGCACCATGCTACACCAGTCATCACTATGCTGCATCTCATCATGCTTCATTAATCATGACTGCACCCATAACTGTACTACTACACTATGTTGAGCTCTTCATTGCACTATGCTACACCCAAATGCATGTTGCAATACCTCATCATCTTGCTACTACAATACCTCATCATCCTGGTGCTACAATACATTCTTGCTGCTGCTATATGCCCATCATTACCATGATGTCCCATTGCTGCACCAATGTCCAACAACACTCATCTACACCATGCTTATGCATTGCTTCTCCTATGTGCACTATGCTGCACTATACAACATGCTATGCATTGCTTCTCCTATGTGCACTATGTTGCACTGTGCAACACGTACTCACACTGTACATCATGTACCCATTGCTTCTCAACAAACTGATCCAAAACAAGTCAAATCTTTGACCCAACACACGACACAACTGCTGCTCTAAGTCTATTGTTCTGTTGTCCCTGGTTAGGGCAAGTGCATGCTGCAACAACCCTTAAATACCTACACAAAGAGTCTCCCTTTTGCTGCGGCCTAGTCTTGAAGAGGTGTTGGCACCCTTGGCTGCTCTCCTTGCCTCGGCCCTCTAGGGAGCTGTCTCGGCCTCCCCTCACAGCAATTCGGCCCTCAAACATACACCACGTTGTTCTGTCCCTCTTCGCTGGTTAGGGCATCCTTTAGACAACGAGTTAGGGAGCCTCTTTACTGCGGTTAGGATCACCCTTGGGACAACGTATTAGATGAGGGTTTTCTTCCTTGATAGCGTAGAGGATTAGGGCATCTCTTCTTCCCAACATGACTGCGTCCTAGATCTAGGTCATGCGTAGAGCTGTCATGAACTAGGGCTCAGCTAGGCCTGCGTTCAGACTTCATGCTTAAGCTCCTTTCCTCTTGCGTCTAGGGATTCCTCCTCTTAGACTTATCTTCCACTAAAACTCAAAACAAGTGGAGAGAAATCAAGAGTGAAGTGTGTGTACAAATGACTATCAAGTCACCTCCTTTTATACTAAAATGTTGAGCACACGTGGGGGTTATTTGGTTGCTGGCTGACCTTGACGAATTGTCCTATAACAAAAATAAATTCATATCTCCATGAATACTTATCGGAATCGAATGATCTTTAGATCATTCCCACACCTCTCGGCGAGAGGGATCCAAGAAAAATATCAAATAAGATGACCCACATGAAGTTTGGCCCTAGTTGCCAATTTTAACACCTCCCCAATGAAATAATTATTAACCAAGGGATGTCACAAGGACAATCTCAAGCACAAATGTAGCATCTTCCATGTATGAGAGAGAAATCTCAAGCACAAATGTAGCATCTTCCATGTAATGAGGGAAATACTGCACTGAATTATGTAGCCAACTAAAATCCAGTGTTGTAGTGCACTGAATCATGTTGTTGTTATATGTTAGATTGCTTTATTCCTTCATACTACTGGACTGTACTTTAAGCTTATTGATGAGATCGTCATGCAGACTTATTCACATATATGATGATTTTTAGAAGTTTAAAAAATAATCAGATTCATTTTTTTGTTTAACTTGAAAAACGTAAAAAGAAAACCATATATGTATGTATTCAATATTCGACATTTAAATCAGAATACTTTTGGGTCAAACATGAAGTTGGAAAATATCTGTATTGGTTTTAACTTTTTATGTTTGAATATACGAAGTTATAGTTGTTTTTTTTCAACTCAATGGTGAGTTTTATCATATTTATTGTATTGATGAACTTTTTTCCGAATCTTATCTTCCTTGTATTCAAACATGAATCTTTATAGTGGATTTTGTTTATTTGTCTTTACTGAACTCAATGGTGAGTTTTATCATATTTTTTGTATTGACAATTTTTTTTCGAATCTTATTTTCCCTGAATTTAAACATGAATACAAACTAGGTGACTTAACATGCAGATAATTTGTTTTCCTATTTAGCGATATAGATCAGATAGTAAAGATCCTTATTTAACGCTGTATGTGGCACTTTATTGGAAACTTTAGAAATGTTCTATTTTATTTCTTTTTGGGATGTGTGCTAACAAGGAGATGTTAGAAGTAAGATTTTCATTCCATTTATCACTTTTAATGTTTATATTCTATGCAGAGTATCCTCCAATCAGCAATGTGAGGTCAACATTAAAGATGCTGCAGTTGAATTAGGCCCATTCAGGCTTCCCTTCAAAAGCACTTCCAAGTTAACCTTGGACTTCTTGTATGTACCATCAGTCTGTATTCTTCATTTACGTTGTTCATGTTCGCAAACAGTTGTATCCATTACAGTTTTTTGAATAAGGTAGCCATGCTGCATGCAGGTATGTAGATGACAAAGTCTGTATTATGCGGGGAGATAATGGGTGGCTATTTGTCCATGCTCGTGATGATGTTTCTAACTAGTATCATGCCATCAATGATTGTGCTTGTGATTGTCACTTATTTTCTATATATTAAGTGAAAATATCTTCTTCGTATGTGTATTTAGAACAATATTTTCTGGTGACTGGTATCTGAAATTGAAGGATTGCAGTCATTTTCAATAAAATATACGTGAAAAATGTCTATTTTTATTTTTTTACAAAGCAGGAAGCTGAAATGCATATGGCAACTTCAGCAATGACACCTTCTGTACCTATGTTTGTGGAAGTTAGCATGGATACAAGGGTGTGTGCATTACTATCCAGAAAAAGAGTGAATGGACGCTATTAATGATAATTCAATGCAAAGTATAGTCAATGAAATTTAGATGATGAAACAAAATCACTTCTCACACTAGAGGGCATGCATTTTGGATCTAAGTTGCATTCAAATTGATACGGATACGGGGTTTAAAACGGATACGGCAAAATTTCAAAAATTCCGGATACAGTACGGCAAGGAAATGGCATATATATATATATACAAGAATTTCATATTGCCATTCATCTTTTAGAATCTAGATTCTATATCAAAAAATACATAAACATCATCATAAATTCAACATAAACAAATCATCGTCATCAATTCAGCATAAACATTGTCATCATCATTAGTGATTATTATAACAATCAACATATTATCATCATCATTAGTAATGCAATCAGAAATGCTACAGCCTTTTTGCTTTCGGGTCCAACTCCTTCAAAGAACGTGTCATGCATGGCAGATGGTATCTATCTTCCTCGCATGGCATTTAAAAGGCCCATGGGATCATTGGGATATTCCGTCAATACCCATTTGAACATTTCAATATTCTCAACGTCAGCTTGGTCTCTTGACTATATGTAGGCAAAAGATTGGGTAGAGAAGATTTATTATATTGGAGGGATTAATGAAACTCAAGAGCAAAATCAATGACAATTAACAAAACCTTAACCAAACTGAAAATTAATTGCTCAAATAAATCTCTTTACAAAGACATTCATCAAACCCTTCTATTTGCATTTTTGAACATCTATCTTTTTTTGAGTAGTAAGAATCCTTGATGAATATATGGAGTGTTGTTGTTTCTAAAGACTTAGAAGAGACGTTATGAGATTGTTTATAGTGAGTTTATTTGTTGATTTTGGGTAGCATCGGATGTGCTCTAGCTCCGAAATTCTGTGGAGGGGCTTGAACACATGAGATCTCCAGAACCCATAAATCGTTTGGAGAAATTCCACCCGGATGAGGAGTTATTAAAATAATTAATATTTTTAATGGGTTCATAAGTCTAAACTTAGGAAAATAAAAATATTAATGTGTATTAATAAGAATGTGGGTGAGAAACTTCTAAGTGACAAGGATCAAGCCTGTTTTATTCTTAGCCATTGATTAGGGACTTAATCTCGGTCATTGATTCGTCAACAGGAAAAGTATAAGAGGGGGCTTAGGGGTCAGTTGGAGAGACACTGAGGAGAGATCAAAGAGTTCAATTTTTCTAGGGTGAGGTTTGTTGAGAAAATTGAGCTAGTGATTTGAGTTGCAGTGAGAGGGGCAGTTCGGCAGAGGGACTTCAGTCCAAGGCCGAGAATACATAACAGAGAGGCAAAGCAGCACCAGGAGAGACAACGCAACTCTAGAGAGGGTGACACAGAAGCTAGAGGGGTTGACACAGGTCCTTAGAGGCAGAGCTGGGGTTTCTCTGTTGGGCAGAGAGAGCAACAATTCAACATATCACCTTTTGAGCAAGGGAGGCTCACTGGGAGGGTGACGCAACTCCTAGAGGAGGTGACGCAGTTCCAACGCAGAGCTAGGAGCAGCCATCACTGCCTAGCACTGGGGACAACAATGCATCTGTGGGGTTTGATCATCTAGTTGCTGGATTCGTCAAAATATCTGTCTCCGAAGAGAGGTACTTCTGCCAAGTTTATTCTCTGTTGGGTGAGCCAGATTTGGCACCCTAGTTGTATTCATAAATCTGCTTAATAATACAAACCCTCTATATGCTACAATGGTTTTCCCAAATTGAATTTTTCTGGGAACGATTGTCCAAAAATAACGGTGTCCCTTTTGTGATTGTCTTAGTTTATTTTAGTTCATGATCTGTATGGATGTGTAGTTTGCAATAGCGCTTTTCATCGATGTTTAAATAATTAAATAACTTGTTGAATGTAAAGAACAAGTAGGAGATGATAAACCAATGATTGCAATAGGATTTCCGATGTGTAGATTCAGAAATTCTCACATGGTATCAGAGCGTTGTAGATTATAGGAGATTGAAGACACCAGCCGAGAGATCCAAAAGAATTTGCTGCAAAGAGGCAGTTGTCCCGAGTGATAGCGTTATTCCAAAGCCAGAGATGCACAGGGAGAGTAATGCAGTGAACAAGAGGTGACGCAGAGGCTCACGCAGTGCCTGCGTTAGCATTCTGAGCCAGGTGAGGGTGATGCAGTAGCTGGGAGGAGCCCACGTAGTAATTGCGTTAGCTGTCCAGGCTGGCGCAAAAGTAGAGAGGGGCAGATTAGGCTCACGCAAAGCCACATCATCTTTCCTGGACCAGGAAGGTGTGACACAGTGGCCAGGAGGAGCTGATTCAGCTCATGTAGTGATTGCGTAGAGCCAGAGGAGCTTAGATTCTTCGGTTGTCAGGGCTGGGGGAGTAGAGAAGATTCAATTTGAGGAGTTGGTGGGAAGTTGTTGTTATTGATGCAAAATAATGTCTGTGGAGACAGAGCCAAGGTAGAGGGAGTCACTTCCTTGACAGATTTCTTGCCAAAGAAATCTAGATCCCGGTTGCAGCAGCAAAGGAGGATTGGAAGGGAGTGATTCGACATTTGGCCGGTGGATTTCCTTGAAGGAAATCGAGACTCAAAGGGAGTCTAGATGAGCTTGTTCCTTAGAGGATTTCTTGCGCCGAAGAAATCCAGATCCAAGTCTTGTAGGATTAGTAGCAGGAAAGGGAGAAGAGAACCAGTCCTACATTTTTTAGCAGAGATGGCAGTGAATGGGTTGAGGGATCAGGACAGATTGGATGGAGCATCCAATTTTTTCATCTAGAAGGCCAGGATCCTGGCAATCCTAGACAAACATCACATCAAGGACTATGCCTTGAGAGTAGTTGCAGTTCCGGTTGATGTTGATCCATTGAAGAAGTACAAGGAGGCCTAGGCGAAGGCCAAGTGCATGAACCTAGACGGGGTCAAAGATCATGTAGTACCACATATTGCTAAGAAGGAAACAACAAGGTAGATGTGGGAGGCTCTGACCACCTTGTACCAGGGCTCTTCCGTCCAACAGAAGATGCTATTAGAAAATCCGCTGAGACAGTACCAAATGCAGAAAGGGGAGGAGATAGATCCCTTCCTTCTCAGGTTGCAAGGGATTCACAATCAGTTGACTTCCGTGGGATCTACACTAGATCCTAAGTTCATGGTCAGGACTGTCCTGAATGTAGTCACGGAGGACTGGGAGACATTTGTCCAAAGTATTTTGGGTGGAGCGACTCTCCCTAGTTGGGAGGAGATATGGGCAACTCTTCGACAAGAAGAGCTCAGGAGGATGACCAAGGTTGGAAGTAGGGGCAAGGGAGCTCGGGTCAAGAAGGAGGAGAAGGAGGAGGATGTAGCTCTTGCATCATTGGGACAACAAGGGCAGCGGAAGAGGAAGAATAAGGACATAACCAAGATCAGATGCTTCAATTGTGGGGAACTTGGACGTTATGCCAATGAGTGCCCCAGGAAGAAGGGCAAGGGAGAGGCTTCTGACTCAAAGGCTGCTCCAGTGAAAGATGACAAGGAAAGCGAGGATGACGATTGTGCCATGAGTGCTCATGTGCCTCTAGAGAAGAAGTGAGGCGACATAGAGTTGTAGTCGAGAGGACTCCATGACGGGCAAGATCTTGGAGGTGCCCAAAATCTTGGAGCACATATGGCTACGGGAGCCCTTAATGACATTAGCAGAATGACCGGTGTCAGTTGGAGCGAGGTGTGATGGAGTGACAGTGGCAGAGCTAGAGTGCCAAAGTTTGAGGCAGCGCAGTAGATGTTGTAGTAGTGCGAGAGGCACAAAGCAGTCTGCAGCAGTGCAGTGGCAGTAGAGAGGGAGCACAAATTAGCAACAAAGGTAGCTTCAGCATCACGAGGCATCCATACTGACCAACATGTCAATTTTGGGTGAATTTTCAGTTACTTACTTCTCAGTAACTGAGTTGCAGTGCAGCAGTTAGCAGTGGCAGTGCTATGGGCAGCATGAGGGAGCATTTTGAGAGTGAGCTGTAGTACAGATGTAGCAGTGGTAGTGGCAAAGTCATGGGCAACAGTATAGGAAGCAGCAGTGTAGTGGATGAAGGGCAACAGGTCGAGCATCAACAACACAGAGGACCGATGCAGTAGATCAGTGTAATGCTTCTATGGTGAAGTATTGCTAGAGCACATTCCTGCTAATAGGGAATGTTGATTTTGAGTAGCATCGGATGTGTTCTAGCTTCGCAATTTTGTGGAGGGGCTTGAACACATGAGATCTACAAAACCCAGAAATCGTTTGGAGAAATTCCACCCGGATGAGGAGTTATTAAAATAATTAATATTTTTAATGGGTTCCTAAGTCTAAACCTAGGAAAATAAAAATATTAATGTGTATTAATAAGAATATGGGTGAGAAAATTCTAAATGACAAGGATCAAGCCTGTTTTAATCTTAGCTGCTGATTAGGGACTTAATCTTGGTGGTTGATTTGTCAATGGGAAAAGTATAAGAGGAGGCTTGAGGGTCAATTGGAGAGACAATGAGGAGAGATCAAAGAGTTCGATTTTTCTAGGGCGAGGTTTGCTGAGAAAATCGAGCTAGTGATCTGAGTGTTGAAATTTTTAAGTATTACCTGTTATAAATTTTTCTGTATTCTCTGGTTTATTTCGCCTACTTGTTTTAATTACTAACAAGTCATTTAACCATATAAACATTGAAATAAACACAATACAGTCTCAACCATCTACAGATCAACAATTAAAAGAAATAGACAAACACACAAGGGACATCATTATTTTTGGACAATCATCCCTGGAAAAACCTAACTTAGGAAAACTGGTGCAACAGTTCTGAGGGTTTTATTATTAAGAAGCTTTTCTTGAGTACACTGGGTGCCAAACTGACTCACCCAACAAAGAAAATAATTTGGCAATAATACCTCTCTTCGGAAGTAGATATTTTGAAAGTCTCCTCCACGAAACCCTCTCCAGCACCTCTCTGAGGCTTAGCGTTAGCCCTCTTGGCCTCTACGTCAGCCCTCTGAGGCTCTGCGTAGCCTCTTTGGCCTTCTGCCTCACTTCTCCAGTCTTTGTGTGGCTCACGCTGGCCCTCTAGCCCTCTGTGTAGTCCCTGATCTCTGCGTGGCTCCCTCTGGCTCTGTGTCTGCCTCTCTGCCTCTGCGCTAGTCTTCCAGCACTATCTCTGCCTCTCTCCCTTGTACTCACTGCCCCTCGCTGCAATACTGATCACTGGTTCGATTTCTCTTAGCAAACCCACTCTAGAAAATCTAACTAACTGATCAGTCTGGGGTATCTTCAACTGACCTTTGAGTCTCCTCTTATACTTTTCCTGTTGAGTCTTCAACGGCCGAGATTACATCTCTAGTCAACGGCTAAGATTAGATTTGGCTTGATCCATGTCATTTAGAACCTTCTAACCCAGTTTTATATTAATACTCGTTAATATTTTTATTTTCCTAAGTTTAGACTTAGGAACCCATTAAAAATATTAAATATTTTAATATCTCCTTCACTGAGTAGAATTTCCCCAAACCACTTCTGGGTCTTGGAGATCTTATGTGCTTTAGCCTGTCCATCAATTTTCATGGCTAGAGCACATTTGATACTACCCCAAATCAACACTCCCTTTAGCGAGGAATGTGCTCTAGTAATACTCCACAACTGAGCATCACCCTAATTATACAGCATCGGTACCTATGCTGATGCTAGGCCTTCGTGGCCAACATCCTCTGCATTGTTGCATCCTGTATTGTTGCCCATGGCTCTACCACTGCCACTGCTACATCTGTACGACAACTCCCTCTGCATCCGTGTTGTTGTTGGTCCTTCCTCCCAACACTGCATCTGCACTGCAGTTCTCTCTCATCAGGCTGCATTGTGCTGCCCATCGCACTACCACTGCTACTACTGCACTGCAACTCAGTTACTGAGAAGTAAGTCACTGATCTACCCAACTATTGACATCCTTGTGAAGCTAGAAACCCTCCTGATGTTGAAGCTCTCTCTACCCTTATCCTGTGCTCCCTCTGCTGCTTCTGGGTTGCTGCAACTACTATGTGCCTCTCGCACTGCTGCAAACACCTTTGTGCGTTCTTGCACTGTTGCAACCTCCTTTGTGCCTCTCGCATTGCTGCAACCCTCTCTGCGCTGCTAGGGACTACTACACTCTAGCACTCTCTGCTGCTCCATCCGCATCCGCTTCTACCGACATCCGCCATCCTGCTACTGTCACTTCAGGGCTTCCGTAGCTGGACATGATCCAAGAGTTTGGGTACCTCAAGGATCCTGCCCCTCATCTCTTGTAGTCCTCCTGACTATAGCTCGATGTCACCCCACCTCTTCTCTAGAAGTACATGAGCACTCATGGCACAATCGTCATTATCCTCTACCTCCTTCTCTACCTTCGCTGGCGTTGCCTTGGAATTAGACGCCTCCCATATCCTTCTTCCTCGGACACTGGTTTGCATAATGGCCCAGTTCCCCATAGTTGAAGCACTTTATCTTGAAGAGGTCCTTTTTCTTCCTCTTCCCTTACTGCCCCGCAGATGCTAGAGCCGCATCATCTTCCTCCTCTTTCTTGACCCGGGCTCCTTTGCTACTACTTCCCACCTTGGTCAGCCGTCTGATCTCTTCTTGACGAAGAGCTGCCCACAGTTCTTCCCAATCTAGAAGATGCTCTCTGCCCAAATTGCTTTGGACAAATGTCTCCCACTCCTCAGAGACTGTGTTTAGGGCGGTCCTCTCCATTAACTCCTGATCTGGCGTGGCCCCTGTGGAAGTCAGTTTATCCTGAATCTCCTTCAACCTGCTGAGGAAGTGATCTACCTACTCCCCCTTCTGCATTTGATATGACCGCAGTTGATTCTCTAGTAGCATCTTCCTCTGCACGGAAGTGCCCTAATACAATGTCGTGAAGGTGTCCCACATCTCCTTTGCCGTATTCTTCTCGGCAATATGTTGAACTACATGATCCTTGACACCATCAAGGATTATGCATTTCGCCTTGGCCATCGCATCCTTATACCTTTCGTTATCAACTAGGTCGACTGGGATAGCTACGGTTCTCAAGGCGAAGGCCTTGATGCGATGTCTATCTAGAACAGACAGGATCCTGGCCTTTCAGATGACAAAGTTGGACGCCCCATCCATCTTGTCCTGATCCCTCAGTCCGGTCATGGCCATCTCTGCTATTCTTTTTGACTCCTTTAAGTCTCTACTTCCCTCTCAGAAGTTCTCTGCTAGAATCCCTCTAAGTCTCAATTTCCCTCCTGGAAATCCTTCTGCCAACAGTTGAATCGCACCTCTGATCTCTTTTGCCCCTGCAATATTGATCTGGATTTCTTAGCTAGAAATCCGCCTAGGTAGCGACTCCCTACTACATTGGTTTTGTCCCGTTAGGTATTGTTCTGTCTCAACAGCAACAACACCCCACCAACTTCACGCTTCACAATCTACCCACAACTTCCTATGCCCCAACAACTGAAGAACTGAGCCTCTAGACTTTGCGCAATCCCGACAATGGCTGAATCACTCCACTAGCCAACTGCGCCACTCCTACTTGGCTATGGAGGATGGCGTGGCTCTTCGTGAGCCTCTTCTGCCTCTCACTACTTTTGCGTTGGCCCCTTCTCTGGCTCGAACTGAGGACGCAGGCCCTCTACGTCAACCCTTCTCTGTTGCTTTCTGCTTAGGAACAACTTCTGTCACTCGAGACAGCTGTTTCTACTGCAAATTCTCTGATTCAGCTCGTGCCTTCAGCTTTCCTATGATCTGCAATGCTCTGATACCATGTTGAAATTTCTAAGTATTACCCATTAGAAATTTTTCTATATTCTCTGGTTTATTTCGCCTACTTGTTTTAATTACTAACAAGTTATTTAACCATATAAATACTGAAATAAACACAATACAGTCTCAACCATTTACAAATCAATAACTGAAAGAAATAGACAAACACACAAGGGACACCGTTATTTTTGGACAATCGTCCCCAGAAAAACCTAACTTGGGAAAACTGGTTGTTAATTTTAGGTATGTTCTATGCGAGAGCAATTTATTTTAATTTTCTAGATTAGCGATCACATCAACATTAAAGTAAACTGCAGATAGAACATAAATATAAATCATAGAAGACATGCCAAGACAAGAGGACACAAGATGTGGCGCTAGCTAGGGACAAACCCCACAATGTGTGGGGAAACCCTTGATCAATTCTTCTTTTATGTTCTTCAAAGTTCAGCAGAGAAAGTGAGAGAGATAGTACATTTACATCAGAAGTCAATACTTTGACTTATCTAGATCTGAGCATAGATCATCTCCTATAACGATGATACATGAGATCAGTTGAATTCATTATGCTTGAACTGATTCTCCTAGGTGACGGCTTCACCTATCCATTTCGTTCATCTACTGCACTTTACCGTGTAGCACCATCATGTTGCATCATGCATCATCATGCATCATCATGCTACTCATGATCATTGTGCTGCCCATACATCAAGTTGTCCATGACCTCATACATCATGCTGCCCATGTGTCGTGCTGCTTCATGATTTCATCATACTGCCCATACTTATGATTACATTTATCATGACACTGTCCATGCTCCATGTGTCATACATCATGCTGCTCATAAGGCTACCCATCATGCTGCTCATAATGCTGCCCATACTATCCTTTTGTTCCTTAATTATGGAGTTCATACACATATCAGCCTTAGCTGCTTGCTATGGCTTGCAGCCTAGCAGAGCAGCTAGGCTATCGTCCACGTAGTCCCATTATTTGCTTATTACTGTCAATATGACCAACGTTCTTCATAACCATGCTGGACTACAGTTATGACTGAAGCAGATTATATATGCTTGACACAATGAAGCATATATATCACTACTCCCATAATATATATGACCATTCCATGATGTTGCATTCTTACGTCCCATGATGCTGCATTCTTGTGTATGATGACTGTGTTCTTGCGTCCCATGATGCTATGTTCCATATATCATGAAGCGTATATATATATGACTGAGTCTACATGATTGTGTTCCATACAGCGTAGCGTCCCATGATTGTTGCGTTCCATGTATCAGATTGTCCAATGTATCATGACTGTCCAACGTTTCGACTGTGTGGTATCTCATATGACCTGCGTGTATCACCATGACTTCCCAGCGTTGCATGGTATATCATATGACCTGCGTGGTATATCTGACTGCCCAGCGTAGCATGATCTGCACTGTCTCCTTACCAGCGTATATATGATAGGGCTGTATGACTGCGTTGAATATCATCTATGATTAGAGTAGATGTATTATCAGTGTCCAGCGTATCATCTTCATTGCCCCAACTTATGTGTCTCTGCCTGCGTGTTATACTGTGCGTATATATTTTCATCTATGCATATATTATATGGCCAGCATAATGCTATGCGTAGGGCCAGTGTATAGAGATTCGTTGTGAGCAGCGTATACGTTTGCACTGACTATAATTGAGGGCATTATCTGTGTGAGAGTTAGGGCATCATCTAGGCCAGGGTATTCTCATGTTCTCTCCTTCTCCAAAAACCCAAGACGTGGAGAGGAGATCACCTCCAGAATACATATCTGAAATGACTTCAAGTCCTTGCCAATTTATATTAAAATGTAAGTGATGAATAGGCGTGTCTTTTGGGCTTTTGAGCCTACTCAAGTTGCTGGTCGGCTAGATGATAAATCCATAATCAAAATAAATTCATATCTCCATAAATACTTATTGGAATCGGATGATCTTTAGATCAATCCTACACCTCTCGACGAGAGGGATCCAATAAAAATATCAGCTGCCATAAATAAGCTGACCCACATGGAGTTCGGCCCTAGTTGCCAATTTTAACACTCCCTCTCAACTAGGGAGAACTCCATCCGCTGATCCATAAGTCCGACTGTACTATCTTTTCCATCAGTGCCCTGCACTTCTCTGCCTAGCTTTGCTTAACTCTGTTGGCTCTGCTCTGCTCTGCTTAGCTCTGCTGGCTTTGCTCTGTTCTGCTCAGGTTTGCTGGCTCTACTCTGCGCTGCTCAGCTCTGCTGGCTCTGCTAGCTCTATTGGGTTTGCTCTGCTCTGCTGGCTCTGGTTCTGGCTCTGCTCAACTTAGCTCTGCTGAACTATGAAGAAGAAGAATTGATCGAGAATGTCTCATACCATTCTCCACTGAGACGAAGTCAGTCTCAGAGTGCGTACCACTGGTCCCAAACCAATCTCAACCGACCCAAAGTCAGCGTCATAGTGGGTACCACTCCTACCACTGGTCCCAGACCAGTATCACAGGCTCAGAGAGTGTACCACTGGTCACAGACCAGTCTCAACCAACTCGAAGTCAGCGTCATAGTATGTACCACTCTCACTGGTCCTAGACTAGTCCTGCACTGACACGAAGTTAGTTTCAGAGTATGTACCACTGGTCCCAGACCAGTGTCAACCGACTCGAAGTCAGCGTCATAGTAGTTACAACTCCTACCACTGGTTCCAGACCAGTCCATTGATCCCAGATCAATGAAGGTCATCCTAGCATAGGGAGTACGGTAGATACAACGATGCGTCCATCAGTACTACTATGGTCCCTATCCTCATTTCCTTGCTCATTGATCAGATGAGAGGTACTTCCCATGAATCCCAGACTACATGGGTAGGATGCCTCGACAGGAGAACTTAATCAATCCCGTCCTCACAGGAGAACTAATCATCCTACTACATTTGTCATGGAGAACACATCATCCAGACCTCATAGGAGAACTAATCATCCTGCTACACACGAGAGTGAATCATCATGTTCCACAAGAGAGCGAATCATCTTGTCCCATAAGAGAGTGAATCATCTTGTTCCAGTGCGCACCACCAGGGGAGGGTGAGTCACCCTGTGGTCGTATGTTGCTCCAGTAAGAACGGCAAGCCCCCAAAGCTTCCAGAGCTCAATGTATGCAACATGGAGGACCCTTGTACAAGGGTCTCTTGACGACTCTAAGTCGTTCGGGAAAATCACAGATTTGATCTTTCCCTCGGGGCTTTAGCGACCTGTACATCATCTCAGTGCGATGGAGCCTCCTTGCTCATCGACTTACCATATCCTGGATAAGTTAGTATCTGATGTCTATCTGCTGGAGCAATCGTTGAATACGGGATTCCTCATTAATCGAATCCCACCTCTGGTTGTTACAGAGAATCACCGTGGTATTCATCATGTGCGCAAACAACTCACTGAAGAGCTTCCCCAACCAGGCAGCTTCATACGAGATCATACTCGTAGATATGTATCCGGTCTCGGTTGTGCTTATAACTACCGACTTCTGCTTCCTGCTCATCCATGATATCGAAGCAAATTCCAAAGAGAAACAACACTAAGAAGTGCTCCAGTGATCTTTCACACTGCTTGCCCAATCAACATTCAAATAATCTTTCAATTTCACATTTTTGGCAGTGTATCTCAATCCATGAGAGATTGTGCCCTGAAGACATCTTAGAAGATTCTTGGCACCAATCCAGTGAGGCTCAACCAATTATGAGCTCCCTGTGCTAATTGCAAAACATATGTCCGGAATCCAACTCCCTCTTACTTCTGCAAATGAGAGGGTATGCAACTGTCAGAAATAGTTCGTCCTTAGTGAATATCAGCTTCATCAAATAGCTATCAGTCCTCTCATACTATGCCCGGGGTGATTTTCTTCAAGCCATAGAGGGCTTTCTTCCACCTGTATACATGAGATTCCTGTTCATGAATCTCAAACTCCACGGGTTGTTTCAAACCTGTGGACCTGCTACATGAGGGGAATGGTCCCCTTGTAAGATTTTCCTTCGGTACATCTCAGACATGTACTTTCATGCTCTTTTTGAATTTAGGGTTCCCTGTCACCATCTGACTCACAGACCTCCGGTGCTACGTGTCAATGGACATGGTCCCCAGTGGACTTCCTATAACTTAATACAACCTTGAACTCAAAAGCATCTTAGAAAATTCTATTTTCAAACACGCACCTTTCCATCGATGAGTGCCACCTTGAAATCTTTGACTTCCATTTCCGAGATGGACACCAGGTTCCTTTTGCGATCAAGTACATAAAAGAGATCCTGGGGTTTCTTGCTTTCTTTGAAGAGTCGACCATTTCCTTGATGACCTGCATTACTTGTCATTCCTCTGATCATTGAAGATGTCCCTGGAATGATTATTGTCTTCATCAAGAGATATGTCCCTGTCCTTTGGACACTCCTTCGCATAATGGCCGAACTTATTTCAAGGCATTCGCCTTTCCTTCCACCCTTTGATCCGAACTTCCCAATGAAGTGATCTTTAGGTAGGCCATCAGAAACTTCCGCTACGCCATTCTGATAATATTCTCTGCTTCGATTTCACCCTGGGTGAATTATGAGGAACCCATTGATCCTTTTGTTTTGTCCCAACTCTCTTTCGTGATTGCTCTTTCACTCTTGCTTGGGCATTTTCTTTACCTCAGCTCTGATACCATGTTAATTTTAGGTATGTTCTATGCTAGAGCAATTTATTTTAATTTTCCAGATTAGCAATCGCATCAACATTAAAGTAAACTGCAAATGGAACATAAATATAAATCGCAAAGGACATGCCAAGAAAAGAGGACACAAGATGTGGCGCTAGCCAGGGACAAACCCCACAATGTGTAGGGAAACCCTTGATCAATTCTTCTTTTATGTTCTTCAAAGTTCAACAGAGAAAGTGAGAGAGATAGTACATTTACATCAGAAGTCAATACTGACTTATCTAGATCTGAGCATAGATCATCTCCTATAACGGTCATACATGAGATTAGTTGAAGTCATTCTGCTTCAACTGATTCTCCTAGGTGATGGCTTCACCTATCCATTTCGTTCATCTGCTGCACCTTACCGTGTAGCACCATCATGCTGCATCATGCATCATCATGTTGCTCATGATCATTGTGTTGCCCATACATCAAGTTGTCCATGACCTCATACTTCATGCTGCCCATGTGTCGTGCTGCTTCATGATTTCATCATACTGCCCATACTTATGATTACATTTATCATGATACTGTCCATGCTCCATGTATCATACGTCATGCTGCTCATAAGGCTACCCATCATGCTGCTCATAATGTTGCCCATGCTATCCTTACGTTCCTTCATTATGGAGTTCATACACATATCAGCGTTAGCTGCTTCCTATGGCTTGCAGCCTAGCAAAGCAGCTAGGCTATCCTCCACGTAGTCCCATTATTTGCTTATTACCATCAATATGACCAGCGTTCTTCATAACCATGCTGGACTGCAATTATGACTGAAGCAGATTATATATGCCTGACACAATGAAGCATATATATGACTGCTCCCATAATATATATGACCGTTCCATGATGTTGCGTTATTGCGTCCCATGATGTTGTGTTCTTGCGTATGATGACTATGTTCTTGCGTCCCATGATGCTGCGTTCCATATATCATGAAGCGTATATATATATGACTGAGTCTAGATGACTGTGTTCCATACAGTGTAGCGTCCCATGATTGTTGCGTTCCATATATCAGATTGTCCAACGTATCATGACTGTCCAGCGTTTCAACTACGTGGTATATCATATGACCTGCGTGTATGACCATGACTTCCCAGCGTTGCGTGGTATATCATATGACCTGCATGGTATATCTGATTGCCCAGCATAGCGTGATCTGCATTGTCTCCTTACCAGCGTATATATGATAGGGCTATATGACTGCGTTGAATATCATCTATGATTTGCGTAGAGGTATTATCAGTGTATAGCGTATCATCTTCATTGCCCCAACGTATGTGTCTCTGCTTGCGTGTTATACTGTGCGTATATATTTTCATCTATGCATATATTATATGGCCATCATAATGCTATGCGTATGGCCAACGTATAGAGATTCATTGTGAGCAGCGTATAGGTTTGCACTGACTATAATTGAGGGCATTATCTGCGTGAGAGCTAGGGCATCATCTAGGCCAGGGTATTCTCATGTTCTCTCCTTCTCCAAAAACCCAAGACGTGGAGAGTAGATCACCTCAAGAATACATATCTGAAATGACTTCAAGTCCTTGCCAATTTATACTAAAATGTAAGTGATGAATAGGCATGTCTTTTGGGCTTCTGAGCCTACTCAAGTTGTTGGTCGTCTAGATGATAAATCCATAATCAAAATAAATTCATATCTCCATAAATACTTATCGGATTCAGATGATCTTTAAATCAATCCTACACCTCTCAACGAGAGGGATCCAATAAAAATATCGGCTGCCATAAATAAGCTGACCCACATGGATTTTGGTCCTAGTTGCCAATTTTAACACCGGTGCAAGTTGCAACAGTTCTGAGGGTTTTATTGTTAAGCAGCTTTTCTCGAGTACATTGGGTGCCAAACTGGCTCACCCGACAGAGAAAATAATCTGGTAGTAATACCTCTCTTTGAAAGCAGATATTCTGAAAGTCTGCTCCACGAAACCCTCTCCAACACCTCTCTGAGGCTCAGCGTCAGCCCTCCTGGCCTCTCTGTCAGCCTGAAACCCTCTGCATCAGCCCTCTGAGGCTCTGCGCAGCCTCTTTGGCCCTCTACGTCACTTCTGCAACCTTTGTGTGGCTCACGCTGGCCCTCTGGCCCTCTACGCAGTCCCTGTTGATCTCTGCGTAGCTCCCTCTGGCTTTGCGTCTGCCTCTCTGCCTCTGCACTGGTCTTTCGGCACTATCTCTGCCTCTCTGCCTTGTACTCACTGCCCCTCGCTGCAATATTGATCACTAGTTCGATTTCTCTTAGCAAACCCCGCTCTAGAAAATCGAACTCACTGATCACTCTGGTGTATCTCCAATTGACCCTCAAGCCTCCTCTTATACTTTTCTTGTTGAGTCTTCAACAGTCGAGATTACATCTCTAATCAATGGCTAAGATTAGATTTGGCTTGATCCGTGTCATTTAGAACCTTCTAACCCAATTTTATAGTAATACCCATTAATATTTTTATTTTCTTAAGTTTAGACTTAGGAACCCATTAAAAATATTAATTATTTTAATATCTCCTTCACCAGGTAGAATTTCCCCAAACCATTTCTGGGTCTTGGAGATCTCATGTGCTTTAGCCTCTCCACCAATTTTCATGGCTAGAGCACATCCAATGCTATCTCAAATCAACACTGAGTTGCAGTGAGATGGGCAGTTTGGTAGAGGGACTTCAATCCAAGGCCGAGAAGACATAGCAAAGAGGCAGAGGAGCACCAAAAGGGACAACACAACTCCAGAGAGGGTGACACAGGTCCTTAGAGGCAGCGTTGGGGTTTTTCTGTGGGGCAGAGAGCAATAGTTCAACATATCGACTTCTGAGCAAGGGAGGCTCCTAGAGGAGGTGATGCAGTCCCAACGCAAAGCTAGGAGCAGCCATCGCTGCCCAGCATTGGGGACAGCAAGGTCATCTGTGGGGTTTGATCATCCAGTTGTTGGATTCGTCAAAATATCTGTCTCCAGAGAGAGGTACTTCTACCAGTTTTATTCTCTGTTGGGTGAGATGGATTTGGCACCCTAGTTGTATTCAGAAATCTGCTTAATAATACAAACCCTCTATATGTTGCACTGGTTTTCCCGAATTGGGTTTTTTCTGGGGGGACAATTGTCCAAAAATAACGGTGTCCCTTCTGTGATTGTCTTAGTTTTATTTCAGTGCATGGTCTGTATGTATGTGTAGTCTGCAATAGTGTTTTTCATCGATATTTAAATAATTAAATAACTTGTTGAATGTAAAGAACAATTAGGAGATGATAAATTAGTGATTGCAGTAGGATTTCTGATGTGTAGATTCATAAATTCTCACATTATTTGCAAATCTGATTTCTTCATTTTTATTATTTATTTGTGGCTTTAGAATTTTTCATGCTTTTTATCATTTTAAGGGTGGATTCCGATCACAATTTTCATGGATTTGTTTTTGGAAATCTGGAAATGGATCCAAAAACATTTAAAACCCTTAGAAACATATCCAATTCCAAATCCAAAGTTGCCAATTTTTTGAAATGACACAAAAACTTTTTTACCGTGTTTCGGACAAGGATCATATCCGTTTCCATTTCGGAAACGGGGATCCACGTTTCCGACAAATTCTTCAGGCATTTCTGGTAACTTAGTTTTGGATCTGAAATTTGAAACAAACCAGAAATCTAGTGTGTAAGAACCTGCAGAATTCACAGCAATAATGGAGGGGTTTGTGTGTGCGGCATATCTAGAAAAATGTATTAAAACATCCAAATTATTCACATTCTACAACTAGGACCCAAAACCAGTGAAAATTGCACAGAACAAACATAAATATCACACATGCATCAAATGTGCTCAGCATGTAGGATGCATAATTGTTCAAAGTTCAAACAAGTCTGACATTAACAAAAAATACAGGAAGTCCACACATAGATGTCCAACAGTTGCATAGCAGAAACTTAATGGTGATGTCTAAAAAAACCATAGTCTCTAAGTACTTAAAAAAAAAAAACATAAACAAGTTTTCATCTCATAATAATGATCTAAACTAAGCTCATTTCATCCAACAACTATTAAAAACTAGGCATCCAGCCTAATTCTTTAAAGGATCTTCAGGATAAAATAGTTGTATCCTTCAACGGCTGCTCTGTCTCAACAGTTTCTCTTGAGAAAACTTAATGGTGATGTCTATTCAAAACCATAGTCTGTAAGTACTTTAAAAAAAAGCGTAAACAAGTTTTCATCTCATAATAATAATCTAAACTAACCTCGTTTCATCCAACAATTACCTCCCTATTAAAAACTAGGCATCCAGCCTAATTCTTTAAAGGATCTTCAGGATAAAGTAGTTGTATCCTTCAACGGCTGCTCTGTCTCAACAGTTTCTCTTGAAGTCAATGATCAGTAAATCTAAAATAATTTGAATATCAGATAGAGTCTAAAAAGTATCATCCTGATCAACTAAAGATCATTCTTTATTTGAACCGGTATCTTCTAGGGGCAGAGTGGAAGCAAAGTTACAAGTTTGTCCCTGTACTTCCCCAACCTTAATCCACTCTAGATTCTTCATGATTTGAATGGATTGAAACTGCAGATTTTCTTTTCATTTTTTTTGTCTAAATTTTTCCATATTTTCTTATCAGATTTTCAGTATTGTAATCCAATATTATATTGTCTGTTCGTGTTGACTATTATACCTCAGTCTTCCAATTATTGTTTCTCCAATTCCACATGCTGTTGCTGGATTGCGAAATTACTCGTTATTAAAATTTCATTTATAATAATAGGTGTGCGCTTCACCATCAACGCTTGTTATCTTGTTTGAAATATCCTGTAGGTCATCATCATCAATTGAATCGGCCTTCGCTGAATCTTCTTGAGCTTGTTGCAGCAAGGCTATTCGTGCAGTAGTATTGGATCTTCCTGTAAGTTATCATCATCAAGTCAGCCTTACCGCGAGCTTATTAAACTTGTTGCAGTAATTCTATTCGTGCAGAAGGATTGAATGGAATTCCAGAGAATTCTTCTTGACGTGCATTTCTGTGGCAGAAATAAGTATTATTTTCATCATTTTAAAATTTACATCTTTCCACTTGAGTTGACCAAACAACTGGTACCAAGCTCAAGGATTCCTCTAATAAAGTTTGTAAAATTTCCACACAATTATGCTATTCCTCCATGAAAGTTTTAATTTTGCTCAAGGGCTTTTACTCGGCTTGTGGCTGGCAGTTGGTCCGTTATGTATAGATTTATCGATAGGCAGAGCATCAAACTGTATGCCAATATCTTCTCCAACTTCTTCAGTTGGTTTTTTGAACTACTTTTCTAATCAATGATGCAGTCATTTGAAGTGTTTGAATGTTTGTATTCACCGAAGGTTCAAATAACTTTACCCATGGAACTTCATCATTTAAAATGAAGAGTGCATTGAAAATGAATGAGATTGACTAAAACTGGTTCTCATACTCATTGAAGTAATCATATTGGAAGCCCTCTGTAAATTGGATCTAGACTTAATTGGAAAATTTGAAAATTCTTCATTTCCTTGTTCAATTAAATTGAGGATTTTAAAAACAGTAATATGTACAAACTTAAGTAAATTCTTTGATGAGTCAATAGGATTTAGGGGATAATGAGGCTGAGGCTTCTGTATTTGATGTTGCTTGCAGAGTATCCTATAACTCTTCTTTAACTTTATCCTTTGTATCGCCCTCTACTCCAGAATACAATTTTGAACAGTTGTTCTCTTTTAGTTTCCTGTGTCTTAAATTTCTCTTGCAATACCTGAGGTGTTTGTCCCATGTTTCAAAATTAGAATACACAAGGAATATTCATATTTGTAGGAAATTTTTCCTATTCAATTACTGCCAATTCAGAAATTTAACCTCAACCTTGAGGTTTCCTGGACCTATTTCCTGTGAACTTTCAGCAATGGGGTTTTATTCGATTTATAAATTTCAAGTATATACTTCACTCATTTTCAAATCAATTCATAAGGTAGCTCAAGAAAATTAATACTCAACAAGTGTACTTGAATGGCATGTTTCAGCCGTTTGGGTTTCTCAAGCATATAACTATGAAAATTTTGAAAACCAATTGTAAAATCAAAAATTTCACCTCAACTTTGAGTTTTCCCAAATCTATTTTCTATGAACTTTCAGATTTAGGGCTGACTTTGAAATATTAAATTATGATAGTAAATACTTGTCTTCTACTCAACTCAAATCACAAGGCAAGCCAAGAAAATAGATACCAATCGAGTTCACTTCAATGCAACAATTTACATCCCTTGGTGTACACTTCCCAAGCAAATTACAGATTTAAAATAACTTACAACGTATTATTACAACAATAAATATGCCCCGTTAGCTTCTAGATTGTTAAATCAATTAACAAATTTTGCAATGTTATGTTAAATCAACATTCATAGCTAGCATTAGAAACTACTCAATTATCAAGATAACATAAGTTGAAATTCAAATCTGCAAGTACACAGTTTGGACCACTAGAACTGTTCATAGATATATTGTTAAGATGAAATACATGTTTATACCACAATTGAAACAAGTTGGTACGAGTCAAGTTCTCCAGACCTTAGTTAGGGCATCCACCAAAGTGGTAAACACTAAACACCAACTCCTAGCTAGGATTCTTACCCAACTAAAGCTGGTTGTTCCACCAAGGATCTATAACAAACAAGTATATCACATTGATGACTCCTTAGCACCTTTATTTGTCTCCCCCTATCTTATGCACATCAAGCACTCCATGTAGTAGTAGGGTGTTTCCAAATGCCACAAAGTTCTAGTCTTCTTCTTTCATAGGGACTACTAGATCAAGTGCTCTCTTTGCTCCTTTAGAGTTTGTCCCTAATCCTAGCTTACATTGTCTTCGTAGGGAACTACAACTAATATGATGGTGAACTATGATGAATATGATTAGAAGACTTTCATCTTCCTTTATTTATATGAAAGGTGAGGGAAGCCAACAATGACAAGTGGACCTAGTCCATCACAAGCAACCTAGTTAAAGAATAGATAGTTCCAAATGCGAAGCATTCCAAAATACTTAGAATATAAAGATATTCATAAGATCTCTCTCTCCCTCCCTCTCTCTCTCTCTCTCTCTCTCGCTATAT
>APFE031511121.1:70880-82315 GCA_000404065.3 Pinus taeda
GATTATAAATGAGGGCCTCATTATAAATACTAGACGAGAGTGCACTTTCATAAGAAATCACGTCTTTCTATTGAGACATGCCATTGCATGTGTCTTTTCATTAATTATGAATTATAATCTTTATATATATTTATGTTTATAACAAAATATTAGAGAAATGTTCCAACTGGAGGTGTTTAGAGTATGTGTTCAATCCTAGGAGGAGCCATCACCCATTGATAAGGAAGGACTGCAAACTTCCAAGCATATACCAACAATAAGTGCATCTCTTCTACCATCCAAGGTTCTAGTGGAGAAACACCTGATGAAGCATTGTCTTGATGAATTGGACTATCTAGATATAAAGCATTGCTTGGAAGAGGTTGCTCTCTATTAAGATCTAGAGGAATGGTATGAAGGTTGTTTGTTGTGAATGAAAGAACTATATGTGGCCTAGACTTGACAATGTCGTAGAGGTCTCATGAAGGAGGTGATCATCTTGGTAATTTCCAGTGATGTGCATGGTCTGAGTACATGATCAAAACTTTGATGTTTAAGCAAAGCATTGTTATAATATCTGTTGGGGGGTATACCCAGCCTCATTGAAGATCTAGATGATCCTTCATGCTCATGTGCATCTTGCAATGTTTTAATAAGCCATCTCAACTTCCTGTGGGTTAGAGTAGCATTTGAGGACGTATATTTCCTCGAGCTCTCTTCACACATGCCTTGACCAAACTCTCTTCTCACCTCTAAATCAGATTATAGAACAACCTGCCCACTCCCTTCAATTAATGAAGGAGATACATCTGATCTAGTGGACCATACATTCTCATCAACTTCACAACTAGGCTCACCAAAATGTTTCATTGTGCTAGAATGTAGATCCTCTAATATTTAACCATTATTGTATCCAACAAAAATACCCTTCATACATGAAGGTTCCAACTCAATTATTTTCTCCTCAAGGACATGAAATAAACTAGACAACCAAATACACAAAATATGATATCTCTAGTTTTAGACTAGTGAATGCCTCATTTGTGTCTTGTCCTTCAAGATCTTGTGAGGCGCCCATTCAAAAGATACACACTTGTATTGGAAGCTACCACTGAAAGTAACATGAGAAAATCCATGGCATGAATAAAAATTTGGTGCTCTCAACAAGGTTTGTTCTTCCTCTTTGTAACTCTATTTTTCCATTGGTCATATGGTGTTGTTGGCTTTCTCTTGATCCATACTTCTGTGGAAAAAGAATCAAACCTTAACGAGGTATATTTGCCTCCATTATCTTAACAATGCATATTGATCTTCTTCCTTCGATTTTTTACCAAGGCCTTGAACTTTGAATTTATTGAATACTTTGTCCATAGTCTTCAAGAATAAATCTAGTTACCACGAGAGAAATCATTCATGATTGTGACATAATATAGACTATTTGTTGAAGAGGAGAAAAACATGGGTCCATACACATTTGCATGGATCAAATCAATGTTCTCTCTCAATTTACTCTCTCTGGGACAAAAGCCTTGACATGCTTGTGAAGAACACATCCCTTGCATACTCATTCCTTCTCTAACTTGAAGCCCAACAATCCATTCACAAAGTTCTTTAAGAGTAGAAGAAATCCATAATGTAAGTGACCAAAACCCATGTGCCATAAGTCATAAGAGTTGGTACTACTATGCACTAGAGTGCCATGCTTTACAACATTTAATTTTAACCTATAAAGACCTCCAACTCAGACCCCTTTGTCACAACATAGGTTTGGTCTCCAATGATGACCTTTTGAGTATTAACTCAACCACATAATGTAGATATGCAATACAAGAAATTGAAAGAAAATTTGTCTTCAAGACAAGAATAAACAAAACATAATTCAACTAAAGGAGAACATTTCTTGATGACATTTGAAAGGAAAGGGTTCCTAATCCTTTTAACATGATAAGTGACATCATCACACAACTGCACTCTTATACCTTACTCTTTATTCTTAACCTGATTGAAGAGTTTCATGTCATAATTCATGTCTCTTGATGCCCCAATGTCCACATACCATTTGATATTTGACATAATGTCAGAGGTTAAATAAGAGACCATGGAGAAGACAATCTCAAGTTGGGACGATAATTCATTTATTCTGTAGTATTGTAATCTCTACACCTTGTTTTTGTTGCTTTGCCTCACCCTTCTTCTCAAGGCATTGGTTGGCATAATGTTCCAATCGGTGTCACATAAAACATTTCACCTTTCTCAAATCCTTCTTACCTTGGCTTGATCCTCCTTCCTATGTTTCTTGCCTTCCTTTCTTGTCCTCCCAATGAAGGTTGTAACTTCTACTTTCGTTTTCTTTGTTAAACATGGCTCCAATTTTATCTCTTCATGCAAAAGGTTATCTCAAGGCTTCTCATCGTGAGCATAAACAATTTGGACAAAAGGTTTTCAAGATCAAGCAATTCCATTCAAGGCAATGAACACTAATTGCTTATCCTTCGCTTTTGTCCTTGTGGCAGTGCACTAATCTCTCAATTTTGCGACCTTGGGATAAATAGCTCACCATACGATATTTGTGTTATTCATGTAAGCAATTGAAAGTATGTTTCTCAAGAGAACTTGTCTACAAAGACAAGAACTTCCAAAGGATCACACATCAACTTATTGGTCGTCTTCTTTGTTGCACGAGTGATCTAGTGATTCTTCCTTGAATCAAGAATGATTCTCTTTTCCTTGGCTTTCTTCTTAACAATAATGATCAACAAATGTTTCTTAACAAAAATAATCAACAATGTTGAATTGGTAGGTGCAATGATCTATTTCTCAACATGCTCCCAAATTTATACCTCCTTCAAAAGCATTTGTAGATTGCACTTCCAAGGTATGGAATTAGAAGAACCCTCCAGTTTGTCATTCTCCAAGACCAAACTGTTGTCATCTTGCAAATCTATAAGACACATTAAAGAAAAATCAACAAAAAAAAGTAGAATAACCCTTCTAGGGTTCGAGCACTTTACAACTACACTAGGATTTCACGTCCAGGAACATGTATTAAGTCAAGAACCTTTCCTAGATATAGAGTAATTGGAATACCCCACTTCCTCTTCTCTGAGAGCATGATTTCAGTCAAATCAATTTTGATACAATGTGGAAATTTCAAGAATTGGTTGCTCAATTCAACATCAAGATTTCCAGTAGTCATCTCATGGGGACTTTTAGCCTTAGCATTGAATTAAAAATATTCGATTACAATAGCAAATATTTGTATTCTCTTCAAACCAAATTACAAAGCATTCAAAGAAAGCAAATACCAACAAAGTGTACTTCAATGGAACAATGTTTTAGCATTCATAGCACACTTCCGAAGAAAATGTGTAATATCCCCAATCGATTGACCTAGTTGAACAAAATAATAATAACAAGAATAATAGTAATAAATAAATAAGCAACATTAGCCCATGGTTTTTGCTTTTGGCCCCAGGTAATGCCCACAGTTTCTTCCAAGCAGCCCAACTATAAAAGGAGTAGGATCAAGAGCAAGTCATAGAATTTGGGATTTTCTTGGCGTTTTAATTAAAGGCTCAAGCGAGTCTTCAAGTGAGAATCTCAGGTGAGATCCTCAGCTAGCCTAGCTTCAGTGGGATTGATCTCACCCTAGTTAGACACCCTCCATCTTTGGTGGGCATCATTATCACCTTAATGGAGTTCATTCTTGTGCATTTCATTATCTAATCATAGATTGCAAATGGATTATTTGCTTCGTAATTGATTGTGGGATCTATCTTCTCCATTCTTAGGATCGAACCCTTGTTGTTTCAAGAGGAGCGAGTGCTAAATATTGTTGTTGTTGTTGAAAAGTGTAACTAGGTTCGGTCTTCATAATGACATGTAATTGTGATTATTGTAATGGTTGCATCATGGGTTTCAAGAGCCAAGAGATTTTATTTTTAGTATAGGCTCCCATTGAGAGCCCTTAGGGATATTGTCTTATAGTCATAAAAGTCTAAAGAGTCATTGTCATGTAATGAAGGCATGTTACACGTTGTAAAGAGTTATATTTGTTTTTGTAAGGAACCCTCCAAGACCTTGTCACTAGCCCTCTCACAAGTTAACCTACAACGAAGGAATATTCTAAAATATGAAGTCGGCCTAATCTAGGGATCATGTTAGCCTAATGGACATGGACCAATGACTATATATACTAGTGCTCGTCCTCATTTGGAAACAAGAAATTTCAGTGAAGCAAGTCTAAGAAGAAGTGCGAGAAACATACGAAGAAAGAGCCTCTAGATCAACAAAGGAGGAAGAGAAGGTAGCGAAGGAAAGAGTCATCATTGGAAGATTATTTTTGGTTCAGACTGCCATCACATGTGCAAGAGATTGTAGGTCCAAAGTTGGCAAGAATAGACTGAAGTTTGCAATCATAAAAGAGTAATCAAGTTCGGGAAAGGACTTTGCTCAAGGAAGTCGATTAAGGAAGTGAAAAGAGTCTACCTCTTGAGGAGACTATTCAAGGAACGAAAATCATCTAGGGTTTCTATGGTAGGGTTGTAGACCTACAAGAAAAGGCTAAGAATATGAAGGAATTCGAGAAGAGAAAGAGGAAGAGAAGCATTGAAGAGGAGGCTAGTGACTTGGTCTTGGGAGGACTCTAGTGTCAAGGGTCTTTGACATGGTCTTGTTATTCATCAATTGGAGGTTCTATAAGAAGAATTTTGTTTGGGTTTTCGTCTCAAAGAGTGAGAGGTTTTGGCCCTGGCTGACAAGCCTATATACTGTGTCTCTTGTCTCGTTATTGTTCATGATTTGGTAATTGTCTTGATGGAAAAGAACATCATAATAACTCAAGAAGAGAAGATCATAATCAAGAAGTAAAAAGTCTATCACAAGAAATTATCATAAGTAGAGAAATCACCTAACTATTAATACCCTAGATTTCTCAACAGTTGCCCCTAGGAGCAACGAATTTCAGAATCGTGGCAAAGAACATCTTCAGTGTGGGACTTAAATTTTGAGTAGAACACCACTAGGCCAAGAACCCTCCCCTTCCAGCTACCAAGCCAGAATAATGGAGCCCGTACAGAGTTTGATAATGAGCTAGAGCCTGCTATCGGGGAGAGCGATGGATTGAGAGCTTCATATGGAAAGTCGAGTTGTACAAGAGATTGACTTGACAACAAAATACTGAATCTTTCATCACGTTGGAGGCTTGAATCGCTGAGGAAAGCGCCCAGTCATTGTAGGATTATGTTGTGAACCATCACTAATCGGGGATCAAGTTCATATATGCAACAGTGGGCTGAGGATCATGGGGGTTTCCATTGTACAGAGGCGACATTACACACGCAAGGGAGGGCCGAGCAATGACGAGGTGAATTGACAGTCATGGGCAATGACCTCATTACTAAATGCATAATTCACAACACCCTGGGCGTATAAGAGGTCAAGGATTGCTTGGAACCGTTGGCTGTAGCAAATGGTCGAGGCCTTCATCGGTCATGTGCGATTGGTAAGGAGCCACGACTGTGGGTTGCTAAAATCCCCTGCGCCACCAAATCCGAGTTTCTCCATGATCGATTGGGCCTAATGTGTTAACATAATGATATGAATTGATTTTTTTGGTTGGGATTCATTTTTATGACTCGATATATAAATTCTCATAAATATTTTAGATATCTTCAATGGTGTTAAGGGTAATAATTCAAAATCATGAATGGTATTCATAGTGCTTGAAGAATTTTAATATAAAGCCCATTACAGTGGTATTAGAGCCATAATCTTGGCCAGTTGTGGGATGCCAAGAAAGGCAAAACAAAAGGGGATTACCATCAATTGGAAAGGGAAAAGGGCTAGAAGTCAAGGGAAAAATGAAGAGATCAAGGACCAAGGAGAGTTAGAAGAAGATTGGCCAATGGGTGATCACGAAAGTACTAAACTTGAAGATGCATTACAAAAGACCGCAACCACTCAAGACACAATTGTGGAACTTCTTAAATTACAGATCGGGCAACCTAATTTGTAAAGCAATAATGGGGAAGGCAACTCCCATTCAAGAGGGGACGATCCATCACATGAGCATGTCAACATTCAGAGCAGTGGTCTATCACATGAACATGCCAACACTCGGAGTAGCAGTCTGTCACATTAACATGCCAACACTCGGAGCAGTGCAAAACCGACCAACCATGCTGCCATTCTTGGATGATTCCTCTAGAGAGAAAGAGTGTATTTCACCAGTTGCAGAGACAATTACAACTTAGATGAAGGAATATGATACGTTGTCTCCCAATGTGAAAGTAACCTTAACCATAAATGAATATTACTTCATGAGGAGTAAACAACATAGGAAGACAACCACACATGGTGGGCCTTAGTCAAACATGGCTCTGCAAAAGGCCGTGGGAAAGGTAACTCTTCCTTTGATGGATCAACAAAGTGTTCAGTACAATCATGGGTGCAGAAGATGGACACATGTTTCCAACTCAATCCCATGTGTGAGGGGGATGCCATTAAATATGCCACACTTCATCTTGATGGAGAAGCACACGAATGGTGGCAACACAACATGGTCACTCTAGGGCATGCAAACATCATCTCTTATACATAATTCACGCAAAGATTGATAGAAATATTTGACAAGGACCCTGATCTATACTTTCGGGAGCTAACCCAATCTCTGACAGATAGGAAGCATTGAATCATATATCGCAGAATTCCAGAGGCTGGCAGTAATGGTCACCGACCTCTCAATGGCCCGGTTGGTCATGTTGTTCATAGAGGGGTTGTCAGAACCCTTGCGTGGTTGGGTCAAAGCCTACCAACCTGTCACCTTGCAAGACGCAATTAATTGAGCAAAGGATATGCAAGATGTAGTACCCAAGAGTAGATTCCTACCGAAATTAACTATTCCTCAAAAGGTAGGAAGTCACGCAGCAACAAAGGGGGCCATTTGGGAATGACAGATTGGATCATGAAACCAGGAAAGATCTTAGGAGGAGAAGGCTATGCTTCTCTTGTTAGGAACCTTGGGTGCCAAGACACCAGTGCATTAAAGGAAAGGTCCACTATATTGAAGTATTTTCCTAGAGCGAAGATGAGGAAGAGTAGCCAGAGCCGGATCAGGGGGAATCACAAGGTATGGGGGCAATACAGGAGGACTGAGGACAGAAAGTGATTGTGTCGATTAATAGTGGGGCCTCCCACAACTTCATTGATGTAGAATTTGTAGCTAGAGGAGGACTGAGGACTAAAGGATTTGGAGGATTTACAATTCTGATTCCTGTGAAGAAGGAGCACAACCGCATGCCATGCACTAAAATAGTCCCTAACATGAGTCTAACAATGGGGAACTACAAAGTTACAGACAACTTTTTTGTTGTGAATTGTCCAAATTCTCATGTAGTATTAGGGGTTCAATGGCTATATTTGATCAGGACTCACATAGTAAACTATCAAGACATGGAATTTGCATTTACAGGACCAGATGGTAAGAAGGTGATGTGGAGAGGAATGCATGCATATCTGCCCAAGATTGTGACATCCAATAGGATGGAGGCAGATCTTCGACATGGGGATATTGTATGGGTGGTGGGGTGTCGAATCGTGGAGAAGAAACAAGTAGAACAACATAAGGAGTATCCCCCTGACATCATGGCATTGTTGCAAAAACACCAGAAGGTTTTTGGATATATACCCCCAGGGCGACCACTAGATAGGGGATTTGAGCACATCATTGAATTAGAGGAAGGGGTCCAAGTTGTCATCACTACCCCTTACCGACATCCCAAATCATATAAGGATGAGATAGAGAAAGAAATCTAGGAGCAGTTGGTATTAAGACACATTCGACCAAGCTTGAGCCCTTTTGCTTCATCAATAGTATTGGTCAAGAAGGATGGATCCCTAAAGATGTGCATAGATTATCGGGCGCTAAACAAGAAGACCATAAAAAATTGGTACCTTAGCCCCAGGATCAATGAACTGATGGATAAACTAAAGGGGTCAAGTACTTCTCAAAGATTGAGTTCCGGTTAGGTTATCACCATATCAGAATTTGAGATCGGGACATTCCAAAGACAACTTTCAGATGCCACTATGGACACTATGAATTCCTAGTGACACCTTTTGGATTGAGCAACGTCTCTGCAACATTTCAGTCATGTACGAACCATATGTTTAACAAGAAGCTACGCAAATTTGTATTGGTCTTCTTCGACGACATCCTGATTTACAGTCGACCATGGGAGGAGCATCTACAACATTTGGACGAGATTTTGGGAATACTAGAGGCACAACAATTCTATGCCAAAATATCCAATTGTAAGTTTGGCATGAAAAAATATTATATCTGGGCCACATCATCGAAGGCCAAGGCGTCAAAGTGCACGAGGAGAAGATTGAAGCCATTCTTAATTGGCCTACTCCAAAAAATGTAATAGAATTAAGAAGCTTCTTGGGTATTTGTACTTATTATAGAAGATTTATTTAGCAACACCTCTTACTGACCTGACTAAAAGGTGAGCCTTTGTATGGACAAAGACAACATAGGAAACGTTTGAGCGAATGAAGTGATAAGTTCATGCCCAGTTCTAGCTTTACCGGACTTCTCGCAACCATTCGTATTGGAGTGTGATGCTTCTGTGGAAGGAATTGGGGTTTTTTTTATCACAGAATCATCATTTGATTACTTTTGAGAGTAGAAAGCTTTAGGATTATGAGTGCTCTTACTCCATTTATGACAAAGAAATGCTGGCAATTATGCATGCGTTGTCCAAGTTTTGGCCATATCTAGTGGGCAACATATTCAAAGTCAAAAGTGATCATAATAGTTTCAAATACCCCCTGTAGCAGAAGGGATTAAATGAAAAGCAACAAAAGTGGGTTAGCAAGATCCAAGCCTATGACTTTGAGATTGAATATGTCAAAGGAAAAAACAATGCAGTTGCAGATGCCTTATCAAGGAGACTAGCTACCTTCTCACTTATAAACATTATGGAGCACTGGAAGCCCCTTCTTTTAGTGGAATACTCGAAGAACCGATCAGCCTGTGAGATCCTTGAAGGACAGTCGTCAAACATCCAGTATAGAGTTTTCAATGAAATTATCTATTATAAGGACCGAATCTATTTAGTACCAAAGTCACAGCTAAAAATGAAGATCCTACAAGCAGCCCACAACTCCCCTCTAGTAGGACATCTGAGATTTTTGAAGGCCTATAGGGCCATCAGGGAAAGGTTCACATGGAAGGGACTCAAGAAGGACATGATCAAATATGTCAAGGAATGTGGGACCTGTAAGAGCAATAAGGTGGAACATACACATCCGACAGGTTTGTTACAACCACTGCCTATTCCAGAACAAAAAATGGGAAAGTGTCTCCATGGATTTCATTACAGGGCTACCCTCATCCCAAAGCAAAGTTGTATCTTTGTGGTGGTAGACCGTATGAACAAATATGCACACTTCTTTGTGATTTCCTCCAGAAGTTTTGCATCTTAGATAGCAGAAATATTTTTCCAAGGAGTATACCCTCTACATGGTTTTCCCAAAACCATTGTCAGTGACAGTGACAGCGGGTTCATGGGAGCATTCTGGCAAGAGTTATTTAGGTTAGAAGGAATAGAGCTCACTCCTAGTACAAGTTACCACCCACATACAGATGGACAAACAGAAGCAATGAATAAATGGGTGGAAGGATACTTACGAAATTATGTCACAGGGCAACAAATAGCATGGACCAAGTGGTTGTATTTAGAAGAATATTGCTATAACACCACTTATCACATGTCCATAGGAATGTCACCTTTTCGAGCCTTATATGGATATGAGGCACTATCTTTCACAGACACAACATTTGGAGATAGCACAGAACCATTAGCGAAGGATTGGATCCAGGGATGTCAGGATATTCTTCGGGCACTCAAGGACAACCTACAGACAACTCATAATTGACAGAAGTTATATGCAAATCGACAAAGGCTAGAATGGAGTTTCGAAGTGGGAGATGTAGTTTACCTCTGGCTACAACTGTACAGACAGTCTACCTTGGAGCAGAAAGGAGTAGAAAAGTTAAAGCCATGGTTTTACACGTCCTATAGAGTAATCCAAAAAATAGGAGAAGTGGCATATGATATGGAGCTTCTAGCGGAAATCATAATTCATAATATATTTCATGTTTCTTGTTTGAAGAAAGTGGTAGGGGAGAACATTAAATCATCACCTGATTTACCCCCATTAGATGAGGAGGGACATCTTCAACTAGTTCAAGAGGAGGTGTTGGAGGTTCGAGAAAAGAGGTTTCGAAGTAGGGCCATCCGTGAATATCTAGTATGATGGAAAGATTTCCTTGTCGAAGATGCCACCTGGGAAGGAAAGCACATATTGCAACATCCAACATTGAAATTGCTGGAGGGCAAGCAATTTCGGGCATGGGGAATTGACCCCGTTGGACCAAATAATAATAATAGTAGTAATAAATAAATAAATAAGCAGCATTAGCCCATGGTTTTTGTTTTTGACCCCAGTTAATTACCCATAGTTTCTTCCGAGCAGCCCAGCTATAAAAGGAGGATCATGAGCAAGTCTTAGAATTTGGGATTTCCTTCTTGGCATTTTAATTGAAGGCTCAAGCGACTGAGAATCTCAAGTGAGATCCTCAGCTAGCCTAGCTTCGGTGGGATTTGATCTCACCCTAGTTAGACACCCTCCATCACCCTAGTTAGACACCCTCCATCTTTGGTGGGCATCACTGCAACGGGCATCATTACAACCCTAGTTGAGTTCCTTCTTGTGCATTTCAATATCTAATCATAGATTGCAAAGAGATTATCTGCTCCGTAACTGATTGCAGGATCTGTCTTCCCCATTCTCAGGATTGAATGCTTGTTGTTTCAGGAGGAGCGAGTGCTAAAGATTGTTGTTGCCCCTAAGAGCAACGAATTTCAGAGTCGTGGCAGAGAACATCTTCAGCGTGGGATTTGAATTTCGAGCAGAACACCACCGGGCCGAGAATCCTCCCCTTCCGGCCACCAAGACAGAATAATGGAACTCGTACAGAGACTGATCATGAGTTGGAGCCTGCTATCGTGGAGAGCGATGGATTGAGAGCTGCATATGGAAAGTTGAGTTGTACAGGAGATCGACTTGACAACAACATATTGAATCTTTCATCACGCTGGAGGCTCAAATCGCTGAGGAAAGCGCCCAGTCATCGTAGGAGTCTGTTGTGTAACAACCCATCTAATTGACCCATTAATAAAAATGTTAAACTTTAGAATATATGAAGATATCTATATATATACATTAAACTTTATGATATATAGTTAGACTTTACAATTATAAAGATATATATATCATTAAATGATTATAACATATTTTGAAATGTTATAAGTATATATATAACATTAAATATGTATAACATATATTTGATAAAGTGATTATTTAATATTTATAAAATATATTAA
>APFE031511121.1:97741-108342 GCA_000404065.3 Pinus taeda
GGTCACCATATTGTACTATAAATGTACATCTTTTGTGAATAAAATTGTACTGAATGATTTATCTTTCCTATTGTTTTCCTATTGTGTTCTCCTTAACCATGTATGCCTAACACTTTTGATTGATGACTATTTTTTGACAATGATAAGTAGTCCTATTTTATATTAGCTCTGATTTCTCTATAGGAGCCGTAGCTCTCAGGGTTAGGCCCAACCTGAGAGCCAAAGGCCTCCTTTATGTACTGTTATCTTTCCTTTATGCATCGTTGTTTTTCCTTATATGCATTTGCAAACGTATTTCTGTTAGGCAGATTAAATTGTGTTGATTAACTAGGTCACTGTTTATGGTTAGAAATGCTTCTGATGTTTAGAATAGGTTGGTAGGATAATAACAGGGAAAAAGCTCCAGAAAAAGGCCCAACAAACACCTTTGGTTTCACCTCTCCCTCATTGGATCAGGGGTTGGAATTGAAGTAACCTTGTTGTCCCAAACAAAAACACTATTTTTGCTTTGCCATGCAATCACTAGTGTACTGTTCTCATTTGCAGAAGTTGGTTACATGTTCAGATCTTTGAAATATTTCATTGCATAGTTGATATATATGGTTCCCTTGCAAATAAAGCTGTTGTTCATTCACTTCTCTGTTAGCTAGATTAGATTAACTAGGACTTTGATTACTTGCAAGTCTTTATTGGTTCAATTGAAAGTACACGGTGCAAAGCATCTCTACCACTTTTTCATCCACCCAAGCTTCATCAGAACCATTTGTTCCATCTCCTAACTGGGTTCCTTGTCTCACATTTGTCATCTTGCCCACATAACCCTACCTTTTTGTGCAACCATTGTTTCAGCCTTCTTTGAGCCAATTCAGCCATCTACACCTTCTCCCCACTCCACCCACCAGTCCCTGGGCCACTTCAGACCCCTATCCTACCTCCATACCCATTCCTTCATCTTCCCTCACTCATCCATCCTCCAAATTCCCATTTCTAAACATCTTGTAGAAATTTCTGAACATCCTGTAGATATTCATGAACATTCTGTAGAACGCCTGTAGACTTCCTATAGAAGCTCACAAATGAGGTTTCTTGACAACCAAACTTTGTGAAACTCTCTGGAAGGGTGTTAGGGACTCCCTAGACCCTCTCTGAACCTTCCCGACCTCTTCCAAGCATTTCTCCTCATTGATCCACCCCTACACAGTCAAGAACAGTGAAGACCTATGCATGATGAAACTGACGACTTAATCAAAAACACAAAAATATGTTTTCTTCAGATAGAGTTAGTCTAAACACATGTATTTTATCTTCATAGAAGTAATGGCATCTCTTTCAGTAGCTTGCATTCTCTTCTTTGCGTTAGTAGGACTAGCTGGTAGAATTAGGGTTTGCTAGGGTTTGCGCTTTCCTTCAGTTTCTCAATTTCTTTTCGCAAATAGATTAGCTTCCTTCGAGACTAGCTTCCATCCATCAGTTAACAAGCTTCTTCTCAAAGCTCATAGAAGTTGGCTTGAGCCCCTAGCGGACTTGTGCCAGCTGACCAAGTGACAATTGTGGCAAGAGCTAGTACTTATGCATACAACATCGTCGCTTCCAAGTTTGTTACGAACTACCAGGTTGATAAAAGTAAAGAAGGGAGTCCCAGGAGTTGCAGCATTATTGCTCTAATACTGGAGCTCACCAATAAGCCACAAGAATTTTGGTAAAAGTTTAAGAAGAAGCTTTGAAGAGAAAAATCTACAGAGGAAGGCAAAGAAAAAAATAAAGAGTGAAGTATTCCATTTATCTTACATGAGCGAAAGTTTGGTCCCCAACCGTGTGCCCGATAATTTCAAGTCAGTTATGGAAAGACTTGCTCTGGAATTTGGCTGATTTCTAGTCCATATAATATCCTAAAGTTTCGTGATGATAAAACAATAAGAAAACATGCGGTTTTTATTGCCACCACTGGAAAATGAATTTGTGTTTTGGGTGTCAAAAAACATTCATTCTTAACATTGAGTTTTTTGGTAGTTAATAATAAGAATTTTTTCAACAAGTAAAGGATAATAACATAGTAAAAATAACATTCTTGGGAATCCTATTATAAAGTGTTCAAATCTATATTGATTTTCTATCCCTTTGACATATAAATGGTTTTATAGGTCTAAAATTGGATATTTGACAACCATAGTGTGTTTTGATATAAGTCAAGCAAAAGTTGTAATGATATATATTTATGCAGAAGGTTAACATGTTTAACTGAAAATTGTTGTAGGTTGAAGCAGTCTGTATGGCTTTACCACTTGCCCTCAAGGTGATAAGAAGATATTTGTGCAATGAGCCACAAGCAATTTTGGAAAAGGCAAAGAAGAAGCTTTGAAGAGCAGAGTCTACAGAGGAAGGCAAAACAAACACTACAGAGTGAAGTATTCTAGTTATCTTACATGAGCGAAAGTTTGGTCCCAAACTGTGTGCCTGATAATTTCAAGTCAATCATGGAAAGTCTTGCTCTAGCTTTTGGTTGATTTCCAGTCCATATAATATCCTAAACTTTCATGATGACAAAACAATAAGAAAACATGTGGTTTTTATTTCCATCACTGGAAAACGAATGTGTTTGGGGTGTCAGAAAACATTCATTCTTAACATTGATTTTTTTGGTAGTTAACAATAAGTGAATTTTTGCAACAAGTACAGGATAATAACATAGTAAAAATGGCATTCTTGGGCATTTTTAAAAATTTATTGTGCCAACTATGTAAGAAGAACATTGTTGACACTCTACAACTCCATTAAAGTGCCACAACCTTATGCTTGTATTTTTTGGTCTATCTGGAAAGTATGGATGTGACACATAATCAACATTTTATCATCTAAAGCTTAAAATATGTCGACCTTATCAACATACAATCTTCTATTCACCTTCCTCGGTCAATGCCCGACAACTTGCTTCACACCTTCCAGGAAAAATACAGTGTGTCACTTGGAATAAGTAACTAGTCTGGTTGGATGTGTTTTCAGCAGAGATGGGGTTCCATTGTTAGAATTTTAGCTTATCTTGTGAATGTCATCAATATCAGCTGCAATAAGATGGGTATTCAAGTTTAATTTTAGCACATGTCCTCTTTGACTAGAGCAATTCTCATGGTTCATAAACTAAATGTATCATGGCTCATCATAAGGCGCATATATCATAGTCTTTCGGTAGTGATGTATAGTAAATTCGGTATCTCATATCTTTTTGAGGGACGAAGTCTCAACTGAGGCGAAGCAAATTTTAAAGACAGGATATAGATGAAAGAACTATGACCCTAGGGAGGATAGGTCAGTCATAGCTGTGCCAATTAAAGTTGATCATATATAGGAAGGAGGGATAGCCAAAAGAAAGAGACAGGAGGTCTTGCCAATCGTAGCTTCAAGTCATTGTCGAGAGTCAAGAGTCGATAGACCATGACATATAGAATGTTAAGATGCTAATAGGCATTTTAGTCAATTTAGTATCTCATATCTTGTTGAGGGACGAAGTCTCAACTGAGGCGAATTTTAGAGATAGGATATAGACGAAAGAACCCCGACCTTAGGGAGGATGGGTTAATCATAACTATGCCAATCAAAGTTAATCATAGACAGGAAGGAGGCCTATCCAGAAGAAAGAGATATGAGGTCTTTCCAATCATAGTTGTAGGTCATTGCCGAGAGTCGATAGACTATGGCACATAGAATGTTAAGATGCTAATAGGAATTTTATTGTTATTTGTCTCATTGTCTAAAAAATGACGTTTGAAAGGATATCACTAAACAAATAGATAATGCTATATCTGTAAACATTTTAAAAGAGACTATATTTTTTTGAAGTAGAAATGTAAATAATTCAATGATATGAAACAGAAGGTTGGGTGTATAAAACCACTAATAGGCATAAGAAAAACAAACACTACAAAGGGAAGTAGACAGAAGGTACCTCTTCCTATCCCTCAGATGCTATGAAATTGGCCTTCGATGGATGTTGTGAAACTAGCCTTCGGTGGATGCTGTGAAACAATTTGCAAGTTGCTTCACCATATTACATTAAAAGAGTTTCTATGACGTGTGATAGATGCATAACTCCATGTTGGTTAAATTTCCATGTTGGTTAAATGTGTGTAAGAACCCTCCATGTTGGGATGGTGTCCTTTTGGAAAACAACTACACATTAAGCCTTTACTTTTTGTTGATCGAACCATCCCTTGCTCCTCGTGATTGATTTCTCCTTGATCACATGGCATGGCATGGTTGGTCCTCTTTCGAGCCTTGCTTGAGCATAATGTTAAAGAAATTATTGCTTCCATGCTGGAATGGCGTCCTTCTGCCAAATAACTACCCATCAAGCCTTTACTTTTTGTTGATTGAACCATCCCTTGCTCCCCATGATTAATTGCTACTGGATCACATGGCAGGGCACGGCTGGTCCTATTTGGAACCTTGCTTAAGAAAATTGTTAAAGCACTTGTTTTCTTTATTCAACATCGATATGTGAACTAGTGTATGAAGGTGCAGGTGGATAGCGAGAAGGGATGGCATGTCAGGCATGTCATACAATAAGTCAGACCATAAACGCTTAGTGATCGCCAGCAACTTTGAATTTTTTTTACAATTCTGGAGGAGAAATAAATTAGGTAGAAATTGGACAGATGGCAAGATGAAGGGAAAACACATTTCATGATTCTATTGGCTAGAAGGGTGAAATCTAGGCATTCTGATTGGCAAGGTGAACAGTGTTTACCCACCCAAAGCTAGCAAAGGAAACGCCTATCGATTTAATTACTCATGGTTACGATATGTCACACCTGGAGGTTGCATGATTGAGAGGTCATATACAAATTAGGGACCACTATACAATATAAATTAGTGATGGAGTACATCTGTCATTTTATAGATGGACCCTGCATGATTTAGAGGTATTACTGCATATACAAAGTAAATACCACTATACAAAATAAATTAGTGATGGAGTACATATGTCATTTTATAGATGAAGTTGTACATTAAGTTGTACAATTCAAATTAATAATGAAGTACATATGTCATCATTACAAAATAAGAGGTGAAAGAATTGAACCAATAGTATTTTAGATATATGAATTTAAATATTGTTAAAAAATAATAAAATTTAATTGATAATGTTAAACTTTGGATATGTTTCAAATATTTTTGGTCAAAGGGAAACTAATAGCTAGTTGATGAAAAATAATAATAATAAATCACTACACAAATATTTAATAATGATTCCATAACCATATTTTATTTTTATTTTTATTTTTTGTTAAGCTTGGCAGGGCCTTTTCATTTTCCATTCAATCATAGGCAAATTTACACCACATAGATTGGCTAGGTGGCCTCAACTTGCCCAGTTGGGAAACCAAGTATGTTGACCACCTATCCGCATTGTAAGTCATCCAAAAACAATATAGTTTTAATCTCTCTAACCAAGCTATATATGTCTCATACTCTCTATTTCTATCTATACATATACTTGCGTGACGAAAATTAAAAGCTATCTGCATATAAAACAAAAGTAAACATATGAAAATGACTAGTCCTTCTACTCCTCCGAGGTTGATTCCACATGTTTCAGGTCCTTGATTTTTGATCTGGGCATTAGTTCTAGGATGCATGGAATGTGTCTTTTGATTCTATCCAGCCTAATGTCCTGCTTATGGAGTTGGAATTGAATTTTTTGTAGGTCTTGCTTGTAGCTCGGCATACCTTAGAGTGAAACCACCATGCCTACCGAGATCTGTTCCATAGATTTTCCCAATAGGATTTCATCAACCAATAAAGGTATAAGGTTTGTTTTAACTGTGTAATTCTTCCTCTGGTGTTGCCCGGATCCAATACTAGGGTCCTCCAGTTTTCCATATCCTCCTCATTCTCATTATCCTGCTTAATTTCCTCTTCTCATTCTTTTAGCAGCTTCTGAATTCCTTCAATAGTACCTTCATGGTAAGCCTCAGCAGCCTCGCTGATAAGGTGTTCTATCTCTTTTATTCCCTTATGAGGCTCTGATGTGCTCAGCTCCTTATCCTTCCTGAGGGTCTGGCCCTACCTTCCTCGTCCACGACCTCACGCAAGACGAGCTATATCTGAATTTCCTAAGACCTATTCACAGTGACAATTTGTTAATCGAAAATAATTTAATATAATATGGCTTTGGTTCCTTCCATGAGGTGCATTGACGGTGAGGTCATACTCCTCTCCTATCCTTTTACTATCGGAGCTAGAGCCAAAATGTACGGAGAACCAGTCCCCGGAGGGGGCCTGCCTCTAGCAACCCTCTGTCATGCCCCTCCTCTAAACCTAGTACCTTTTAGTCACAGTTGGGTAGGCATCCCCTTGCCAAGGCCAAGCAAGTAAGCCCAACCTCAAATCAACAGATTGCCAAGCAGTAATTGTAACCCCTTCCCCCTCAGCCCAGGAGATTTTAGTGATTCCAATGTCTTTTCCATACCCAACTTTCCACTCTAATCCCCTATCATTTCTGTATCCACCGTAGATTTTCAAAGTAGCCCAACAAGTGCATTGGCTGTGGCAGTTTGGCTGTGACTGCTCCCCCCTTCTCCCAGCATCTGTCTCATTTCCACAACCCACATGCCTCCTACAACCAACCCCCGCACCAACCATGGGTTGTAGTACCTAGGTTCTCCATACCAAACGACACAGGGTCAAAACAACAGAGGCCAAAGGAGATACCCGACAAGTGCAAGATATAAACACAGAACCAAGAAAAAGAAATTAATTGCCTACCCCATTTCCACCAACAATTCTCAACCCCCCAGCAAATCTCATTCCTACTTTTCCCCTTCTCCCACCAGCAAAACCCCAAACAAGACGTCATTGCAATGGAGGAGGAAAGCCGAAAAACATACTTGTATACAATTGCAGCGCGTCGCCAAGCTTGATGACGAGGATGTCGTCGCCTTCCTTTTCTCCTGCACCACCTCTTGCGTCTGCAAGCCAACACTCCAACTTCACCCACTTTTCTACCGTGCTCTCCTATACATCCAACCGCGCCACCTTCCCTACCACCTTTCCCACCACCCTTGCATGCACTCATGCCAAGGGTCATCACAACCATCGCCTTGAGCCTGTGGGGGGCGACAGGACATAAATCAGAGGTACTAATCATAACTATCCCCAAGCTGTCCCAACCACCAGCTTGCACCCCGATCGAGGTCATAACCATATTTAAATTTAATTAATAAGCACATAAAAAATTAATATTTATAATAAAATTACAATATAACAAGTTTGCATCAAGACTATTCCACTTTGAAAGGATGTTGCAAGTTTGGTAATGCAAGAAATAATGCTTGAATAATTTTTCTTTCTCAACTCCTCAAAGGACTTTGTTGACCCTCCCCCCCCCTAAAACTATTTCCACTATCTATTGTCATGTGGAGTGGTGTGTTTGTTGCTAAAAAATGAGGATACATTTTTCTCGGGTACTATGTTGCCCCAATGAAACTCTTAATCTTAGAAATATTTGTAGGTACTGACCAATTAATGATCGCTTTGTTGAATTGCCAACAACTCCCTTGCATTTTGACGAAAATGAATGCCCCCCATTATAAATTTTGGAAAATTTTCCCTTCAAATCGAACTAGATTGACTGATGATTTCTCTAATCTTCATTATATGGCTTTTTATTCTCCTTGATCCTTCAGGATTATTTGTCCTCAAGTGGTTTTGCACATTGTTTTCGATCACCAAGTTTGACTTCGCTTCTCCAAGAGATATTCAATGGTTTATAATTTGCTTGGTTGTGATGCTTGGTTTCAAAAGTCATATCTCTTTGGATTTATCTCTTTTCCTTGGGAATATGGTTCATATCCATGTGAATTTATGTACAAATATATTTGTAAATAAACCTCCATTAATAAGATTTAGTGTATATATAGGCACATTACGATGATTATATTTTGTAATTATATACTAATTGTGTGTAAAATTATATTAACTATATTCAAAACTTATATATATATATATAATATATATATATAAATTGCCCTATGTATAGTATTATAGATGAAATTTGGTTTGAAAAGTCATATATATATTAATGTAGAAAATAATTCATAAAAAAACAATGTTAATTTACTATTAAAAATAGTAAATTTTTTTAACCAATAATTATCTATTTAATCACATAATATCTAAAAATATAAATAAAATTTTCCATTTTTTTTTCAAAAAACCAAAAAAAATAACCTAATTTAAAAAAAAATTTTCACCCTTAATTTTTACACATACTCTCTAGTAAATTTTCGGCTCCCTAAACTTTTCCAATATATATACCTATAATACTTAAAAATTTTAATATTAATAATTTAAATATATATATATCATACCACCACTGTAAAACCCATATAAAAATAAAATAAAATAAAAACATAGACTTTTGTATTTTATTTAAACCCACCTTATTGTATATTATATTGTCCATAGTGTATGCTTCACCTATTGTATTTAGTACGTTGCATAAAAAGGCCACCTAATAAAAAAATAAACGAGTCACATGGATCCTCTTACAAAACCTCATTTAAATTGTTCCCTTTGCAAAAGAGAATCCAACCTAGGCTATGCGACATAAAGCTACCATAGAACGAGTAGAGGCAGTCACGCTATATGAAGATTCCCGTAGCTATTTAAATACTTATATGCAAAAGGAAAATAGTTAAATTGACTTTGTATTATTATTAGTTTTTGTTTGTATTATTATTGTATTTGAAGTAGCATTTATTTTATTCCACAATCATGTAAGTTGAAAATCTTTCTAATATAAATTAAGCTTATTTACCGAAAGATAACGCTTTCTTTTTTATTTGTTTTAAAAAATGGTTGTCGTTGGAAACCAACTTACATATTTACTTCCACGCATGTGACTTGAAAGCCTTCCCCAGTCATTTACTTGAATGGATCAGTTACATTAGTATCATTTCTTTAATATAATAATTAGTATGTTATTTAATATTATTTAATTTGTCAAGGTTTTTGTAATTTATTTTATTTTATAAAAAAATTAAAATAATTAAATTATAATGGATACAATTATTATAAAAATGTAATAAAAAAAATAAGATAAATTGACGAAATAAAGTTACAAGTTTTTTTTTTCATATTAATATGTAATTTAAAAGCATCTAATATGTTTAAATATAAAATGCTTAGAGTATTGATATTTAATATTTTCTTATTGTTTGACAGATTAATATTCTTAAATTTTAAAATAAGTATAAATTTTAAAATTTCCACTGATTATAATATAACATATTAAAAATATCAAAGTATTATTACTTCTCAATTTTTCACCAAATAAATTTAAAAATATTAATTTTCCATATTTAAAAAATTACATTTAAATAGATGATAGCATATCATGTTCAAAACAAAAGACATAGGAAAGTTTTAACAAAATCTGATATCATTTTATATGAATTGAATAAGGCCCTAACATAAGATTATACATTTCACCACATATAATATTAATAATAACTTTTACAAAAAATATGACAAGTGTATTTATATTATAATTAACATCTAGATGTTCCAAATTAGACATTTTCATTGTGACAAGTGTATTTATATTATAATTAACATCTAGATGTTCCAATTTAGACATTTTTGTCACTATGCAAGGCTCTTGGTTTTACCACATTAAATACAAGTACAAAAATGTTTCAATTTAACATCATAATTTTATATTATGATTTGGTAAAATTTGGTGATTTTGTAAAATGATTTGGTCCATATAATATTAGTTATGAACAACTAACTTGAAAAAGATGATTCATGAAGGTTAACAAAATTAAACTCAACACTTTAGGCACATAAAATTGAAAACTAAGGCTTATATTTTTCTCATTATTATGATTACATCTCTCTCAATCACCCTAAATGAAAGATTCATTTTTTACTCTATTTTAACTATACTTAAATTAAGTGAGATTATCTACAATGCAACCCTTGTTCAAATGTGACGGCTCAATCTTTTAAGATTCAATAATTAAAAAAGTGGCAGGGAAAAATCTTTTAAAGTTCAATAATTAAACTAAGCGGCACGAGGAAAAATCTTTTAAAGTTCAATAATTAAACTAAGCGGCATGGAGCGCACGTTGATTCTCACATATAGCAATGTACCCTTTAAGTGCCTATATATACCTCTTTTACATAAACAATTAATATATAAGATTTTAACTTGAAATCTCTTAATACATAACACTTCATTTTCATCTTGGAATTTCTTAATACGTATCACTTCATTCTCCTCTACCCTAAAAACATATAAATATGTAAATTATTTTCTAATATAAAACTAAGCGGCACTGAGCACACGTTGATTTTCACAGATAACAATGTATCCCTTAAGTGCCTATATATACCTCTTTTACATAGACAATTAATATATAAGATTTTAACTTGAAATCTCTTGATACATAACACTTCCTTTTTCATCTTGAAATTTCTTAGTACTTATCACTTCATTCTCATATACCCTAAAAACATATAAATATGTAAATTATTTTTTAATGTAAAAAAATAATTCATAACAATTATTTTACTTTATAAAGAAATATTTTATAATA
>APFE031511124.1:0-23872 GCA_000404065.3 Pinus taeda
TGTTCATTTATGTAATGTAAAGGAGGTTGCCCCCTCGAAGAGGCTGAATTCTAAGTCGTTGATCTATCTTTTATATCTTTTCTTGAGCTGGTTTCATAACAATGTACATGCTTGTTGATTGTGCACATTGTGATACAACACCATGATCCATCTGCATAATTCCTTTCATGCGCTTTTACTCTTTTCTTTTCTGTGGATGCATTCAATGTGTTTCTTTTCATTGTTTTATCTTTCTTGTTTGCTCGTTTGCCTGAATATCTTACTTGTTAACCATGCCTTCACCTACATGGATCAACCAATGTGCCAGTGGTTGCATTGGAAATATCACTTCACGTGAGTATACCCATGCACTATTTAGCTTAGGATTAGGAGTAGTGTTTTCTTTCCTGTTTGATTTTTCTTTCCTATTTTTTTCTTACTTGCTTTGCTTTCATTTTACTTCTATCCTTTGCTTGTTTGTTTTTTATGTACCCATAGGATTATCTTTCCCATGAAACCATGTTTGGCCTTTGAGACAAGCAAGGTGAAATACAAGAGGACTTGTACAACTATCACCATTTGGTTATCTGTCTATTTTCTCTCTTTATGAAGAGCTTTCATTTCTTCAGTCAGTGATATCCTCATGGAAAATATGTTCCCTTCAAAGTGAGACTTGATGAAAACACAACGCTTGCACTTTTAACTAGTACCACCTACTCTAATTGGTTTTCTATTTTCTGTTAATCCTTGCCAACTTAGTCAAGTAGAGTAACGTGAGGGGGAAAACTTTAACAAGTATGTCAGATGTATATATAAACATCCTTCTTTGAAGGGACAACCTCTTTTTCTCTTAATAAGTCAAGATCCCTCTTCCGCCTCATGAAATAAATAAGTGCTTGTACACAGTTCTTTGAAGAGTAAAAGAAAATGAAAAAATAAAATAAAGGTGAAAGAAGAGAAAGGCTTATTGCGCAGAGAGTTGAACCAAGTAACTCCATCAGGGTACTGTCCAGGCTCGCTGGCAGTGGAGCAATGCTTGTGTTCTTGAAATGAATTTGTTGGGGTATTGTCCAGGCCTACTGGTAGCGGAGCAAATCCAGAGATGAAACTTAAACTTTGACAATCTATATTACTTGTGCATCAATATACCCCTCATCCCAAATCAAAACAACTCAGTTGACCGGGCTTGGTATGCGTAATGACCAATCAAGAGAATGGTAGGGACTATACCTTTAACTCAAGCTAGTGAAGGAGCCATGACGACAAATGAATCGAACAATACTTCCAGAAAATTTAGACTCGCTTTACACGAGACAAGGTCCATACAGAGAGCTGAAGTTCTACCAATGTGTCACAATGTTGTAGCGGCTACAACCACCCTCCAAAATTTTGCTTACACTTCATTTTGGATCCTTCCTACTAAAATTCCCATCATCTTATCTTGCACTGACAAGGTACTTGTGCTTTCAGTTTAGTTTTATCATTCGCTTTACAGCTTGTGTTTGCTTACTTTCTTTTTTTTCCAACCATAAGCTGACCTCTGACTTGGTTGCAATCCGGTTCTAACATTGCCTTGGTAATCTGCGCAATCCTAGAGGGAAACCAGCCTTACCCTCAGGAAATGCGTAGTTCAACCCAATAGTGAGATTCAACTCCAGAATTGGATAGACCCAGCTAGCAACTTTCCTTCGGCTCAGAAATTGTGCGGAGCATGAGAGGCAGCTAGAGCCATCTAGGAATTGCGCAGAAGCATTCCCTCAACAACTGCCCGATGCATGTGCCCTTGAGTGTTCGGTTCTCCTCGGAACTGTGTAATTTCTCTGTGCATGCAAGGCAGTCTTTCCTGGAAAATAAAAAAAGCAAAAAGAAAAAAAGCATCCCTAAAAACAAGGATCTATTTTTAGCAATGGGAATTACACTTGAGTTATTTTTTGAAACCTCCGCCATGTGTCACTTTTTCCTAGATTTTTGGCCTTCGCGTCATAAACCCTAAATCAACCCGATCTATTTAATGGATGCCACCAAAGCTCATTTTCACATTCGACATTGGATTTTCACATTCCCAAGGGACCTAGGAACCTTTGGCACAGTCTTCACAACTTTTCCGGGTAAGTCTTGCTTTTCTAGCGTTTTGTTGCTTTTATTTCCTTGGCTTGTGTGAGTGTTGTTTTACCCATTTTATTGAAGGACCATTTGTGTTTTGATCTGTCTTAGCTTGTAGAAGTGTTTTTTTAAGTTTTGCATTGTCTTTCCTAAGTGTTGCATGTGTAACTCAGTTTTTGCACCAACGGTCGCCATTAAAGTAACTCCCTCCTTGAGCTTCGTCATTCTTCTATTTGAATGATTCTTGCATTTGTTTTGATTGCATGCATCACCATTTACTCAGATCAACACCAACCTTCACTCACACATTCATATCTTCTTGTTTTCATGTTGCCCTTGGGCAGAGTTGGGCTTCCTTTCCCCAGATCTAGCTCTTCCCAGCATGCATTGCACATTTCTAGAACTCAAGGCTCTGCCTTGGCTCCAGGAATTGTGCAGAGGCTGCCAGTGACTAGCTCCAACTATGCATTGCGTAGTTCCAGGAGACAATCCTAGAGCCTTTCCCATTGGGATTGCGCAATGTGCAGTCCCAGCCAACATCAAAGCTAGATTGAATTGTGCATTGCACGGTTCCAGTCATCACTAAGCCACACTGGACTGCACATTGTGCAGTTCTAGTCATCATCACCTCTCATTGGTAGTTGGGACTACATAATACACAGATCCAGCTGACAATCCCTCACCTCTAAAACATAGAATTGTGCAATCTTGCGCAACAGTTGCCCAATTTTTTGCATGATATTCCCTTGAAGTGATTTTTTATTTCAAGCTAACATTTTCATGCCATGAGTGTCCTCCCTGTCTCTAGATACAATAGTTGTTGAGCAAATTTTCAGCAATACAAGTAACATGGATTCCAAGAGAGCTGGACCAAAGGATACTGTCGAGAGTAGCGCTAGAGATGTAGTTGAACATGTGTCAATGAACTTTCCAATCTATGCATACACAATTTTTTTTATAGAGAAGTACATGAAGATAACATGGCAGGAAATCACAGATATATTTATGAGAAGCTTCAAGGAAGATTTGGAAGATCAACAGTTCTATGTCAACATTCACAAGTTAGATTTGTATAAGGTTGCATGCAGGTACCTTGCCTTCCCATGTGTAAACATTATTCACTAGATTCTCTCACATATTGATCCTGAGACGATGAAATCAAGCAATTCCAGTGGAACACAGCTTGCCACCTTCAGGATGGAAAATTATCATCAGATATATCACTTATCGCAGTTGGTGAACCACATGGATGCACTCTTCTATACCCCTAACAACAATGTGAACACTAGAGACATCATGAAGCGTTGGGTAAAAGATTCATGGAATTTTGGGTTGACACCCAATCAAGTCTACAAGACTAAGTCACTCAGGAAGGCCTATCAACTCTTGATCATGTTTGCATGCCACTTGTATGGTCAAGAGAGTGCGGAGACCTTTCCATAGAATTGGGTGGTTGTGTTGGATCTGTTGGAAAATGAAGGAAGGTCATTCAACTGGTCATATATGTTGGTTCTTCAACTGAAAGTGAATGTGGCTAATGCCTGAAATCTGCCTAAGGATGAGTGAGCGATATTCTATATGTCCTTGTACCTACTTGATGCAATCTGTGCCCAATAGTAGTTTCCTGGCATGGGTTGGACATGGATACCATTACAAGATGTTGTGAATATTTAGTCCAAATTGCTTTCTGAGTGTAGCTACCGAGGAGTCATGGCGAGGCTACGTGACCATGTAATCACCCCGGTTTACAAGTTGATATTTGGACATGATCCACCTTGCATGTCCCAAGCAGTAATGGAGGTGATACTTGACATTGAATATTGGTATGCCTTACCCAGTGGCACCTTCATCCGGATGTTTGGTGGAGAGTAGTCTCTACGTGTGCTACTAAATTTTGCCATGGATAAGTTGGTCATGCAATAGGTTGCATATCAAATCTCCACAGGGTTATCAGCACGACTGCATAGTAGGAAGAAGGCACCACAACCTGCTCTTCCTTTGCGTGTTGGATTGTACGAGATCAAGAGCTTAAAGGATGTGGATGCCAAAGCTAAGGAGCTAGTTAGGTTCGAGTTCAAAATTAAGGATTTTAATTTGTATGATCCACACTGCATATGCAAGAACCATTGTGCGAAGGTGTATTATCCTTGGATCCATGGGGCATGTCATTAGCCAAAGGAAGATACTTGGAGATATTGTTACAACTCCTCTAAGCTCAATGAACTGGTCAGCATGGAAATAGAATGGAAAGCTGCTCTACAGCTAGCAACACCACAGGAAGCAACAACACAAGTAGTAGTGAGAAGCAAAATGATGCAAGAAAAAGGCAAGAGGAAGATTGTCGAGAAACCAAAGGGTGAGAAAAGCTACAAGTTCAGATATGATCCTCTCTTTGAGAGAGTAGTTTGGAAATAGAGGCAAAGAGGCAACATAATGTAAGGATGGTAGAATGGAGGAAGAGAGAGAAACAAAGGTTGGAGGATGCAAAGAGGTAGTTGCAGAAAACGAAGAAGAAGATGAAAGAAGAGAAGGATCTAAGAAGGAGAGGAAGGGAAGAGAAGCAGAAATGGGAACAAGAAGAAAGGAAATGCGCAATGATGGAACAAACTGCACCTATACAAGTGGAAGAGTTAGAGCAGTGAGCAGATGAAGAGGAGGATGAGTAGGTGCAGGTTCGGGAACTTGCTCAGTAGGTTGAGAAAATGGTCGAAGCAATGGACATGGAGTTGGAATAGGAGCCACAGGACCAAGATACCGACCTCATGCCGAGAACATCTGAGGTTGCACCTCAGTCTCCACCACCTCCAGAATCAGAACTAGTCCCGAGCGAGCAAGGAGAGGTTGTTATCCTTGATGATGATCTGGTGATGGATGTGTACAATCTATCATTTGATGAGTCACAGCAAAGGAATGTACAGGTGCGAATAAATCATCTCTTGGATGATCACATGTCACCTGAACATATAGAGGAAAGGGTGATTGTGTCAGATGTTAGAAGACATCTAGATACCATGGCCGATGCTTCTAAGGCTTATGCAAAAGCCACTAATTCAACTTTCAAGTTCTTGTTGTCTAAGAATGATCAAATGGAAAAGGACTTGCAAGAGGCCAAGAAGAGGACAAAACACTCTATAGGATCTACTATGGCATAGATGAGAAAAGCGATACTTGCTGAAGTATCGACTCTTGAGACCACTATGCAGAAACTGTATGACAGATTTGTCGCCGTAAGCAAGGTGGTTGTCCATCTATATGGTTTTTAGCAATAGCGAATGAATATTTCCCAAACTCTCAAAGACATCCACGTTGCTATTACGCATGTATAGGAATAGAAAATGAGGTACAAGGTAGCCTCATTTTACTTGCAAAAGATAATTAAGCCGCAAGTAGAGCTAGACAAAGCACGGATTCAGATGTTGATCTGGAACTATGAGTAGCTCCCTCCACTCATCACTAGTTTTAAGGCTTCCTATGGCTCGTTGTTCAAGATTTTGGATGTCATAGTGAGGACACACAAGATCCCTTCAATTGGTTCCCTCATTCAAGCCATGAAGAAGAACGAAGTCTTGTTGGAGGTCGACAAGTACATGGAGCAGTTGACGCAAGAGGCCACCAGTGATGACTTGCAGCTGAGCATAAAAACCATGCAGAAGTACATCCGTGGTCTAGCCACACTCAGGACAATGTTGCACATGCTTCAAGATGAGTTGGACAAAAGTTCCATAACCATTTACCCAGAATCCATGGAGTAAAGATTTTGTTTCCAGAAATACATCACAAAACAGTACAGGGACACAATAGTGTAGTACCAAGCTTGGTATCAGTTCATCACCGAAGACCATCAAGAGGATGTTGTTGAGTTGGTATTTCCCCGTGCTTCCAAGTGATGGTGTTTGTCTTGTTAGGCTGACTCAAGCCTATTTTTTCCCACATGGGTATATGTGGAAATTGTATGATTATTTGTAAATATATTATAAGTCAAATTCCGGGTGTCATTAGTGGAATTTGAACAGTCAGTATGTAATGTAAAGAGTTATTTGTAAAGGAGTTGAAGAGTCATGAGGGTATTAAAAGAGTCAAAGGAGAATAACAAGGGTAACCCCACACTTTGTTATATATAGAACCTCATAACTCATAGAATAGGATTTTGGTAGCCAATAGTCTGGTTAGGCATTGCTTAGAGAAGGTTTGGAGAGTATTGTGATGAGCCTTGGCTTCTCCATAATGTAATGTTCCACTATTCGGGCTAGAGGTTGTTAATGGTCTATGTATGGATGGAACCTTCACTTAATAATATAACTGAGCCAGCATGTTTTAATGCATATGTTGTTATTGTCGTTGGACTATTCTGGTTTCTTTAGCAATGTATGTCATTTAACTTATGCATTTATGTATGAACTATTTTGTATGAAATTGTATGAATCTTGTTGGAGACGTGTTGTTGGATTAACCCATCACTTTGGTTTGTGTAATATTCCACTTCCAACTTGTGATGTCATTCCGCTCCTCTATTCCTTTTAGGCTACATACTATTACATGCTTCTAAGGGACACACTTCCTTTTCCCCTCAGTGTGTTAGAACCCCCATGCATCTCACTTGACTCGCTGCAAGGTCACACACTTTCTTCCAACCAAAGCTATCATACTTACCTCTACGTGCTACCATGGTAAAGGCACTACTTTACTACCCATTGTTGGGACTTCTACTCCAAATGGTCTTAGATCTAGTTGGGACTTCTTACCGAGGTGATCCCCTCGACATGTTGGCGGGTCCAACACCGTCAACATTTCTTGCAACAGAAGGAGGGCCAAATGAAAATCTAAGCCCTGAAAGTCTATTTTTAATCTTTGCATATCATTCATGACTTACATCACAATCTCAACTCTGACACATTTTTCTCATGTACATGATTTCAAAGTGTTAGAGAATGTCATCGATGAATTTTCACAAATCACATACAATGGTGAAGGCAGAATAGCCCTGTTAAGACATGGAGTTGCCTTCTTAGGCTTTTGTCAAAGAAATGAAGTCCCCTCAGTCAACATTCCATGTTGGTTATTCGCTTACACGTTCGGATGACACGTTCAACAATGGTGTCTCACATTTCCCACAACCTCTATTCACTCTTTTAATCACATGATCAAAGAGTTAGTTAATGATTTCTATTTTTATGACCATAAAGCACTCAATGAAAAAAATATGGAATTATGAAAAGAACTCGATGAATCTACTGCACAATTTTGGGATCGTTTTCGTAATATTTCTTTTCAAATCCCTGAAGATGAAACTGATTGGAAATTTCTTAAAGAAATATTTCAGTATCTTCTTCATGTATCTAAAAATCCACATGAGTTAGAATTATTCAAACCCCTCCCATCATACATCAATGTTAGATATTCTAAATCTAAGACGGACAAGGTTTTTGTCACAAGTGACCCACCGTCCTCTTCTCATCAAACAGCTAGAGCTCTGCAGGATGAAGTGGGAGAAGTTGTGAACCCATCTGTTGAACTGTCACCTCCTCCCATCCCACCTCCTCTAAACATCTACACAGATTTGGATTATAACCTTGATTGTTGTCACATGATTTCATTTTCTCAACCTTTATCCTCTGATTCCTATGATCCTCCGGATTTTATTGTGTTTTGTTCATCCGTTCCTAACTCCACATCTATTGTTCACAAGGATCAATTTGTTGACGAAGTTGGTGTTGAGTGGCCAAGTTGCGTTGTCATTTTTTGATGAGTATGTGTGTGAATATGAATAAGAAGTTGTGGTGAAGGATGACCTCCTTCTATCCGCACCTCATCGCTTTATCCTGACATCTTTTATGATTCTGTTATTTTTTATTTGTCTTGTGAAATTTCATTCCCTTATGTTTCTAATTCTGATCATTCATAGGACACGCAGTTTGTGATTCCATCATTTAATTAATGAGAGGACAAATATTTATTTCCAAATCCAACCAATCTGTCATCTTTTCTTTCTTCAAATTCATAGGGTGAAATTTTTTTTTCTCATCAACCCCTCTGTATTATTCGTCGGATAATGAAGATGTTGATGTACATCTCAAATTTTCTGATCATGGCTTTCGTGATATTTTCACTCGTTCATTTGATCATGATTCTGATTCACTTACTATTGATCTTTCTTACCCACAGTCTTTGACAATCTACCTTCTGATGAAGTGGAAACCCCTCAAGTTGTCGAGGCACTTCAGCCCAAGCTGATGGTTATGTCAGGTTCTCGCAGCCTTGAGGACAATTTCACTTCTGATCAGAAATATGCTCAATCACCTCAAGCTCCTTATCACTCTCTTGTTTGCATTGAAAATTAATATAGTTTAGAGATTTCACATCCTCCGCCAGAATCACACAATCCTATCACTCATGCATTGGAGGAGTCATATGTAGCAAGGCATGTTGTGAAATAAAAATTTTCCTCTTTCTGCATGTTTTCTCATTTGTCAAGTCAAAAGGGTGTACATGCTTTTCGACTGCACACAATGTGATACAACACCATGATACATCTGCAAAATGCTTTTCATGCGCTTTTACTCTTTTCTTTTCTGTGGACACATTCAAAATTTGAGCGTGTTGGTTTTCATTGTTTTATCTTTCTTGTTTGCTGGTTTTCCTTAATATCTTTCTTGTTAACCATTCTTTCACCTACATGGGTCAATCAATGCATCGATGGTTGCATTATAATATCACTACATTGAACATCATGTAATGTCTCCCCACCTCTTTCCTGGAGGTATAGCTACATACAATGTGAATTCATCCTCCATCCTGGAAGATAAATTGTTGATCTTTGCTGAAGTTGTTTTCTATTCCTACTTATCTTTCTTTTCCTTCTTCCTCTTCGAACACTGGGTACTATAGTGACCAAAATCACCACATATGAAGCACTTGATCTTCGACATATATTTTTTCTTCTTTTCTCCTCCCTCTAAGCCTTGCCCCTAACTAGGACCTTTATTTTCCTTTCCCTTTGATACAAGAGCTATGTTCTCCTCTTCTTGCACGCTCTTCAGTCCTTTATTGTTGTTGTTTCTTATATTTCTCTTCACTAGAGCAAGCCTCATTTCCTCCTACGTAAAGTATGCCCACAACCAATCCCAACTAAGTAGTTGATCTTTTCTGATGATACCTTTGACGAAAGTGGCCCATTCTATTGTGAAACCATTGAGATTTGTATGCACCATCTCACTCTCTTGAGGTGATTCTCCAACTGTGGCTAGCTCATCGTACACATCCTGAATCTTGGTGAGATAATGAGTAAATCCTTCACCCTTATTCATCCTAGTTAGCCTCAATTTCTCCTTCACGAACATATTCTGATTCTTGGAAGGATTTTGGAAAAGTGTAGCAATCACTTCCCACATTTATTTGGTTGTATTTATTGACCGCTAAGTGTGAGACTATATGATCCCTAATGCCATCAAGGTTCAACTGCTTAGCCTTGGCCATCTCCTTTCTGTAATTCTCTAGCTCCTACGGGCCTATAGATATGGCTACAAATCTCTTTGCATATGTCTCTAGATTGTGTTCATATAGCAAGAAAGACATTATAGATTTCATATATAGTATTTGGATGCTCCATCTAGCCTATTCGGATCTCGAAGTCCTATTGAGGCCATTTTCTACAAAACCCACAACTGGGAAATAAACAAGAATCTCTTCACTCTCCTACTTGGTTGTTGCTTTTCTACTTGCACTCTCCTTATAATGCACAATCCTGCTAGCTGCTACTGCCACCTGCAACTAGAAATCACAGATTTCCTCGAGAAAACTGAATCTGAAACCCCTTTGAGATAAACCCCTTTATGTGTGTTTTTCGCTTCCACCTAACACTGATATTCTACTGCAAATACTGTTGCAAACCAAATGAGTCTAGATGTGCTCAACGAGTACTCTTTTCTTCTCATTCGAATTGCTTCCCAGCTTCACCACTGCTTGCTAGAACTACTGCTGGAAAAAAAAAAACTTTCTTGCCACTTGCAACTGAAAGTCAGCCTCTTCCCAGCAAGTCACACTGCATGGTTTCCCCTCTGCACATATCTAGAAATTATTCTTAGAGACTCCTAAAGTTGAAAAATTTCTCCTCATCACTGAGCGATTGATCTATCTTCAAACACACTCTGATACCATGTGAAATTTCCTTAAATTGAAACAAATGGAAATTTAGTCTTCTATTAATTATTCAATTTATTTTCTAGAAAAAACAACGAATAAATCACAACTATAATTTTCACCATCAAAATGTTGAAATAAAATGTTGGAAACTGAGAAAATACTAGCACATAAACAATAAAATTGACATAGTTATTTTTGGACAAATGACCCCAAGAAAACCCAATTCAGGAAAACTGACACAATAGATGAGCATTTTCTTATTATGCAACAATGAATAATCAAAGTATAATCTATGGATTCCCAGTTAGCTATCCAATTAGCAAATATTTGGAAAAAATATTGGAGAGAAAATTCTCTCACTCCACAAGTGATCTCACCACTCCTTGCCTCAAAAAAATTGGTTATCCAAACCCTTGTGTAGTCCCTCTGCATAGTAACTGCACTACCCCTCACACATTTGACTCTATTTAGTCTCTGATCAAGCCATATTTCTTATCTCTATTGATAGAAGTGACTCTCTGACCCTCTGGAAAACTATCCTAGCCTCTAGAATTTGAATTGACCTCCCTCTCGGTTAAATCAAACTTCTCACCGAAGCACCTACACAAATTCTATGTGGAATAGTTATGCCACTTGTTGTTGCCTCTCCAAAACTATAAAACTTCCTCTTGACTCACTACCTCTGCTCCCTCACAACCTCTATGTCCCTTTTGTCTTGAACTTATCTCCTTGTTGAATCATTGCAACTAGGTACCTCAATCTACCAAGGAAACTCGCTCACCAAGTGTGTCCCTCTCCAACCCCATCGACCTCCTCTTATAATCTCTCATTGGTGAACCGACGACCATGATTAGATTCCCATCAATGGCTAAGATCATTTTTGAGTTGATCATCAATGGTGAATAGTCCTAGAGTAATGAAGAGTTTAGATGATGTATTTTTTATATTTGAAATCCATATTATGTGTTTTGGGAGCTTAGGAGTAGGTTATAGTTGATGTTGAGTATATGGAAAGAATAGGTTCTAAGAAGGTTTTTATGCAATTAGATTGATTATTATGTCTAAACAAAGTATGAAAAGGTATGATAGGTTGTTGATAGTGGTATGATAATAGTAGTTTGGTTTAAATATTTGTATTGATTGAAGATAAGGTGGATCCAATTTGAAATATTTTTAAAAAATGACCACAAGAAGTTGAAGGAGGAGGTGGGTGTCTCCATTAACGTTGGCGTCTCATTCAAGTTGGAGCCTACAACAAGTTGAAGCTTGCATATCACTAAGGTTGGTGTCTTAATTAGGTTATAACCTAGAACAAGTTGAGGCTTTCTCATCTTTGAGGTTGGTGCCTGTTATAGGCTTGAAATGTCTGCCTCGACATTATAAGGGAGACCACCCAGTCAGGACCTTAGAGCATCTCCTTTTCCATTTGGAATGGTGGTTCCAATTGGTTAAACTAGGCTGAGTTATCTTTTTTCTATCTCTATTGGCTTAAAGTATGACTTTCAGCTACCAATTGAGAAGAGACATCACATTGACTCTTCTTGTTGATCAAGCAAGAAAGTGATCCTTAAGCTTCTCTAGGGCTCAGCTAAGCCACAACTAAAGTTTTCCTCTTTGATAAGAGGACTTATAGAAATGCATAATAAATCTAAACACCAATTAACCCTATAATTCAAGCAAAAGGAAATACATCCTAAGCCTATCTCGATTAGGAAGATGTAGGTCTAACCCAACCGAGAGAAAAGTAATTAAATGATTGAGAGTTAAATATGGTTGGCTTATAATGAATAACAAACTGAAAAAGTAGTTCAATTAACTAATATTATGAATACCAAAACACATTATGTTTAAAGATCTATTAACATGATAATTAATCAACAACATTTAGGAAGTATTTCACAAAATTGTGATGATTATTAATCAGTAACTCGAATGATTAAACAATAATATAAGGAAATAGTTCATAAAATATTATTGCTTGTTAAATCAGAATTAAAAGGCTGATTTTGAGTAAATAGTTACTTAGGAATCAGAGTTCAACCCATAAGAGCAGAGATAAATAGCAACAGATAATTGAGGCAAATTACTCACATAAACAATAGTGCACAAATATGAATGAAAATGACACATTTATGTCTTTATAAAATGGATTCAGTATAAAAACAATAGTATTTTAAATACCAATTTATTGAGGCTGTTTCTTTGGATTTGATCTCTAATAGCACTTTACAATGCTTGAACTCTGTTGCAAAAAATTGAGTTACAATAGTGCAAACTCAGCTCCCAAAACATAGTCCAAAATGAAAAGGAAACTTCCCAAAATTATCCCCCAGATCTGATATATTACTCTCCTCTCACCTACAGCTCCGAATCCCTATTATAATAGTGCTTTTAAGAATTCCATAATTGCAGAGAAGATAAGTTTTTTCTCCATTCTACATACTACTATTTATAATTACAAAAATTTATTCCAAATAGGAAAGTTGTTGAAAAATAATTCTGGTCCAACAATTTTCATTGGTCCAAATTCTTTTTTCCTCTTTTTTGAGTAATACCATTTATCAAAATATTTTCTTCCTCATCTCCTCAATTTATTTCCTAACACAGCCAATCAAAAGTCAATTAAAATTTAAAATCAAAATTATAAAATATGGAAAATAAAACATCTTCCAATCAAAACTTAATTAAATAAATGAATAAAAGGAAATTTAAGATTTTAATTGATCCAAAAATGGATCCTAGATAAAACTCTTGCCAAATGGCACAAATCCTTTGTAAATAAGAGGAAAATGGAAGTCGCAGGCTGCTCTCAAAAATAGTCTCATTGCAGAGATCTCCTCATTCTGAATCCAACGCAGCTTGAATGGGCGAAAACGGACTCCAGATGAAGAAGTTATCACAAAGAGAAGCTCCCCTTGTTCTTTGGGAAAAGAGGCAAAAATCCTTAAAAAAGGGCAAAAGACCCTTATAAGGGAAAATTGCATCGCATGAGGCCAAGAATTAAAGTCAGGTGGAAGGCACCCCCGATCAGCGACTTCTGATGATCGGATCAGCGGGTCGGATCGAAGGCAGGCAGTATATACCAAAGGAAAAGGCCCCGAGTAGATGCGATAGTGCGACTGCGATCGCCAATATCGGCGGATCACTGTTGGCGATCCCAAAAGGGAAGGACCCCGAGCCGTGCGACTTGCGACTGCGATTGCTGATATCGGCAGATCATTGTTGGTGATCCCAAAAGGGAAGGACCCTGGGCCGTGCAACTTGCAATTGCGATCGGAACCAGACCCGAAAGGGGTTCCGAAATATAAATGAATAATATTTCAAATCTACCACAAGGTCATTTTGTGGGAATTTTCAGTGTTTTAATGTATTTTAAGATACAAAGGGGAAACTGTGAAACTTGGGCATTGCGACTTGCGATACGCCGATAAGGCACGGACCCGATAAAATTATGGACATGATTTCATAACAACTGAAGTCCGGCTAAACAGCCAAAGATGTGTTTTTTGTGCGTTTCTTTGTGTATTGCACTATGTGTCCATTTTTACACAGGAAGGTAAAACGACCAGTTTTCCGGTACGCCGGTCCCTTTCCATTGGAAACCGCCATCACACCTATGCGTTATGAAGCTCAGAGAGCCGCAAAGAATGATTATGCACAGAGAAAATGGTTGTGGTAGTCGCAAAGCCGAAAGACTGCCTCAAAGAAGCCAGAGAGCTCAATTGATGAGGGAGAGCAGGTTGAGCGAACAACGAGCAAGAGCTGAGCGCTAAGAGAGTCTTTGGAGTCACTCGGAGGTTGAGTGAAAAGCCAGAGAGCTCAATTGACAGTAGCGTATTGTTGCTGAAGGTTGTTGGAGTCACTTGGAGGTAGAGCGACTCACATAGGCACGCAGAGGTCGAGAGAAAGAGCTCAGAGAAGCCAGAGCATAGAGCCACAAGCCACAGCCAGAGCCAAAGCCAAAGCTAGAGTTGAGAGCCAGAATCAGAGCCAGAGCCAAAGAGCCAGAGCCAAGAGCCAAAGCCAGAGCCAAGATCCAGAGCTAGAGCCAGAGCCGAAATGCCGAGATCTTCAGAGCCAGGGATGAGATGGTAAAGCAAGCCCATCATGTTCTGTGTAAACCAATGGAGTTGAATTAAAGACTTGTAAAATAACTACTACCATAATCCCAGAGAGCCTCGTTGCGTTGATTAGAGCTCACGGAGACGTAGCCCAAGAGTTTTGGGTGAACTCCAAATTAATATTGTTGTTATGTGTGTGCTTTACTTTCCGCATTACTTACTGTTCTTTGTATTTAAAATATTAGCATAAGCAACAGTAATTACAACACTTAACTGTAAAAAATAAGCACAAGCATACACCTATAATTTCAAGCATTTCTAAATTTCGCATTGGTTAATCAATAAGACTTGGGAACATTCAAGTTTTGGAAGTGGGAGAGGTTCTTGTAAGTTAGAAAAGAAGTCTAAGTGCCCCATTTTCAGATCAGGTGGTATCAGAGCTTAAGATTGATTAACCCCACCTTTAAGGAAGGTTATATCAAAGTGCTTGATTGACAAAGCAAAGACTGCTTGTCTGAAAGGTGTTTGAACAACAAGAGGCTGATTGTATGCTTGTTTTGCAGACTGAATATTTTTTGAGTTTGTAGAGGTAAAGGGAAAGTTGTTGCTAGCTCAGTCCAGGAAGGACAAATAGGAAGAAGGGCTAAAGGCATTCTTCTATCCCAAGGACCTCAAGGCAATCTTGGAGCACAAGAGGTTTGTTGCAAAAGGTTACTGAATAAGCTCTTTATTTATCTTGTTGAAGTTTTTTTGTTCATTGACATAATGACAACTTCTACAAGTGGGTCCTCAAATTTTGCATTCTTCACAAGATTCTTTGATGAAGACATGAAGCAAGAATTGTCCACCATGATGGATATGGTGAGAGAAATGTATGAGGATGGAAGGAAGAGCAACATGCTTAGAGAGCAGTTGAATTCCATGGAGGAAGAGAAGCAGTTTCTTTTTGACAAATTGCATAAAATGGAGAGGCAACTTCATATTGCAAATATGAACCTGAAGAGGATGCATGAGTTGGAGTCATAGCTCTTTGTTGTCCAAGAAGCCTTAGTCAAGTACCAACTTGAATAAGAGGTAAGCCATTCCAGTTTGTCTTCAAATTCCTCTAGGAATGCTTATATTGGTTCTTTTGAAAAACATACTAGAGACATAAGTTCCAAGCTAATGTCCAAGATGGACTATGAAGGAAAAGGCTTGGGTAAGCATGCACAAGGTATTGTTGAACCAATAATGGTTGAGGAAAGGCCTAAGTATTTGGGTCTTGGCTATGGATAGTCTTATGAAGAGAATTCCAAAGCTGCCATGAATGCCATTAAAACAGTCCCAAGAAGGAGTTTCAATTCATGTCCTCTACCTCAAGAGTGTGAAGGTTGTATTCAAGAGGAATGCAATGGCTTGAAACATCAATTGTAGGATGAAGGTGTTCAGAAGCACACACTTGAACCAGAGAGTTGGGGAGACTCCAACAGCCTTCAAGAGATTGATGGTGTTCCAAAGGGAACTACTTCTTCACTCAATTCATCTCCTCATGAAGGTAATAAAGGTGAAATAGAAAGGTATAAATCTAGTTCTAAACATATTCTTTTTTATTTTGCAAAGCATGGTAAATTTCCACATAAGAATGGGAAAATAATTGCATGTTTCTTTTGTGGTTTGGATAACCATAATGTTTCTAGATGTTGGAAGAGAATGGCCACATACAGGAAACTTTTGAAGGAACGAAAGAAAGCTCCATTGGACAAGGCAAATCATGCTATCAAGAGGATGCACACATAGTGCACTTACTGCCATAATCAAGGACATCTTACTGCAAAATGTTGGACCTTGAAACCAGCGATGCTTCCACAAAAGTTGAAGAAAGTGGAAAAAGAAGATGGCAGAAGTGGAAGTGAAGATTCCATGAATGATGTGTCTCAGAATGATTCACATGATGATGCTGATGTGTAGACAAAGGTAGTACCTTTGAAAGGGATTGGTAAGGAATGGTTAGAGTTCTTATCCGATTGAGATTGCATGTCTATTCATGCATCTACATTATATTTCATTTCAGCTTCGAAAGTGCAGTGTGCTTAAGTGAAAGTTGAAGGATGAAATGCATGCATGAGCTTGATGTGCATGAACATAGGGATGTTGATGATTTCCTTGTCTTTAAACATGTATGTGTAATTAACTTGCAAGTTTGATTGCTTTGACATGCACGTGATGCCATGTTGACTTGGGAGAAGTTAACTTGGTCTCGAAATGGAGATAATGATGAAGTCTTTCATCTTTTGAAAAAGAGTCCTAATGTTCTTTTTCTACATGCTTGACTTGAAGGGTCATTTGTTTAAAGGCATGTTTTGTGGGCTTGTTATATATTCCATCATTTGCATGCAAATGAAGATATGGAGTTGTTCACAAGCTATGCAATTTGTTTCTTTTGTTGAAGCAGGAGTTTAGGCCATCCAGTTGTTGTCTGTATTTTTGTTGTTGTCAACAATTGTTGTTGACAACTTGTCTAACGGATACAAATGAAAGTTTTGTGGAGCAGATGAACTTCACATTTGTTTGAGCTACCTTGGATCAATGATCAAGGCAAAGAAGTTCAAACCACCTTCTATGACCAGTTCAGTAGAAGTTCTGCGGGAAGGCAAGGAGGAAGACAATTCTCCCCAAGAAAACGAGCCCATCCAAGAAGGGAAGTGGTCAGAAACTTTGGTTCAGAGGCACTATGCAAGGCAAGTGTAGGGAGGCTGAAAAGAAGAGGGTCAGTCAGTCTCATCTACTGTTCAGATCAGTATATCAGTGTTTTGGAGAACAAAAGTTCTCTAAGTGGGAAGCATGATCCAAAAAAGGATCTTGGATAAACCTCTAAGTCTAAAAGACTTCATATAAGAGGTAAGAAGTCATAAGGTAACCTACACTAATTTAAAATAGCCACAGTATATTTTATATCACACATCGGATTTTCTTAAATGTGATAATAAGGCACCAACAAAATTTTCCTATATTCAATATTAAGAGGCGCCCAATGTTCTGATATATTATATCAGGACTTTTTTATATATTGAATTTTTTTTGTGATATCAGGACATTTTTGGATTATTGAGACTTTTCCAAATATCGGGATTTTTTTGAAATATCAAGAAAATTTTATTGGGTCTTTTTATATCGGGACAAGACTTTTAAAATATCGAATATTGGGACATTTTATTAGGATTTTTTCAATGAGACTTTTGTAAAGGAAGGGAGGAGGTGAGGTGAAGTGGGGCCCACTTGTATTGGAACTCCATAATAAAACTACAGTCACTTTAGTAATTAAAAATCCTACAAAATGAGCTACAACCACTTTGCAATTTTGAGATTTTGGGTCTCGTAATTTATTTTAAAATTTGGAATTGGAATCAATTACCGAGATCTCGAAAATATATAATTTTAATTGTTCTACAATTTGGTTGGGCAGTTTTATAGCACTGTTAGTGAAAAATAAATAAAAAATAATAAAACTTAACTAGGAATTAATATTTACAATAAATTACTAATTTATTTATGAAAATTAAAATAGTATATATTTTGTACATTTTTAACCCAGACAGTAAAAATGATCAAACTTCGGATGAGCACCATTTGCAAACCATGTAACCAAATGAAGATGAAACAAGTACCGATGAAAAACTAGAAAAAATTCGAACTCAATGAAGAAATCAAAATAGAAATCTGGCGAAAATGAAAAAATAGAAAAATTGTAGGACACTTAACGAAAAGAAAATATTAAAAAGGTGATTTAGCCAAAAATTTATGGAAAGGGTGCCCCATTATTTGAAATAAATAAGTTTAAAATGGTGGAGTTGAGTTTTCACTACAAGAGTGCCTCTATTAGATTGTAGCCTACAGTAAGTTGTTGCTTGCACATTTTTTAGGTCGATGTGTCAATCGGGTTGTAGCCTACCACAAGTAACAACTTGCATATCTTGTGGGTTGGTGCCTCTAATAGGCTAGTGCTTGAAAATCTATATAATGAATTGAAGAATAAGAAGAAGAATAATTCGTGGTTTTCTCCCATATGGGTTTCCACGTAAAATTTGGTGTCTCCTTGTGTTGAAATGTGGTTTCTTGATGTGTTGTTGATATGATAATGAATTCTTGATGCATTGTTCTATTTATTGATGTGATGAAAATAGTTATCTTTGGTGAAAAAAAATTGATGAAATTTTTTGAAATTGTAAAATCGCCACCACATTTATTCAATGCTCCCCACCTCCACCCACTCCCCTTATTAGTGTGATCTTTCATCCTACAGATATTTATTGTAGATTAGTACGTAATAAAAAATATTAACATAAATTTTCTAAGGGTATGAAAATAAAATTTATCAAGCATTGAAATGTTTAAGGTGCATCAGTAAGTCCAAATGGCATAACCAAAAACTCATAATGACATTCATGTGTTCTAAAGTTTTTTTTTGGAATGTCTTCACTACTATATATAGGACAAAATTCTAACAACATAGTTCGATCATGTTACATGCCAATTTGTCACAATGACACTTGATTAGTTTATGGGTCTTTTTACCACCCATGAACATGTTTGAATGAACTCCCTTAAAAGTCAAACGACCCAAAATATCTTGAAGTAGATGAGAAATTTGGGGAAAATAGATCTCACGCCTTGTTAAGTTTCACTTACGCTGATTTTTATCGTTTTTCCTGCGCATTCGCTAGAATTAACTCTAAAAACAATGCAGAGTTTCTCTCTGTCTATCACTATAAACCCGCGCAAGTGAATTCAATAAAGTAAAAGTAAAAAGTACATTCTAGAAACATAGTTGGTCGAATATTTCCCAACTAAAAGCTTCTAGGTGATGAATATTCGAACTATAACCCTTATATGATGCATCTTAATGTATTTTCTCATGGAAACTAATCCCTCAATTAAGGAGTCTCATCCTCCTCTTTTGGATTTGGAAATTCTTCCTCTTGGCTTATAAAATGACTAGAGGGTAGAGGGATTGAGGAGGTCAGAACTCAGAGAAGATAAACTTATGTTGTTAGTTTGAGATTGGAAATCTTGTCATCTAAGGAGGAGATTGAAGGCATTTGGGGGGACCTCACGGCATCAAGGCAAAGGTTGTGAGGCTCATATTTATCTGTGATCAATACAAATGAACACTTTCTCCCATTGATTTGTCTTATTGGAACGATGAATGGTTTATAATGTTTATTAAGGAAAATTCAATTCCTAATTTCCTTGATCATTAGGTCAAGTTTTGTTTGGATTACTATATTGCATGTGCTTTTGATCCTTTTATGGTCTATGATTTCAGGTCTTATCAAGCATTGAGAAGTTGCATCAAATCACAATAAGGGGTCTTCATCAAGAGTTTCGTGAAATAGGTAAGAGGCTCATCCATTAGCCTTAATTCTTACAATTCAAACAAGTCCAACTTAGGGAAAGAGTCAGTTCAATTGTCTTGCTTGTTTCTAGTTTCCGTCAAAGGATCTAGGGAGATCAATCTTGTGCGCAAGAGGGATTTGTCTAGTGAAACAAATTGGTGACTCCACTAGGGAATGTCTATGTTCTCATATTTTTCCTTAGTTTTTCTTTTTGATTCATATGATTTATCTCGACCTAAGTCTTTAAGAATTAATGAACTTTCAGATATGTGTGGTTGATTCCTTGAATTTTTATTTTTTCTTAGGTTTATGACACGTGTGTTGTTTTCATTCGCTTACAAAGCACAGTTATGCGCCAGTTTCGCCTTAGCAACTGGGCACATGCGCTCTGTTTTGTATTGTTGACCTGCGCAAGCCTTGAGTATTTTTGAAAATATGGCTTTTTATTCAAACCAGACCTGAGTTTGCTTTTCTGGAAGTGGCATTATATTTTTTTGGACTGTTTAATGTCTCTTTTGAACTCATTTGAGTGATTTGTTAATGTTTTTTGAGAATTAGGTCTCTTTGGAGAAACTAGTTAGGGTTTTTCCTGGTTGGTTTTTCGATTGATAAAAACAATATAGGTTGTCCTTCTACTTGTGATATTCCTATTTTGTTTTGTCATATACACCAGTTAACCTTAATTTTTTTCTTATTTGTGATCAAACTCATTTTGAATTGAAAATTAGGGTTTCTTGAGATCTAGTGATTTTGTGAAGAAATTGTGGTCATTTTTGTTTGATAAAAGAAAATTGTTTCTTTCAATTTTGGGAATTTCTCATAATTACAATGTTGTTATCATTAAATCAAAGCATTCATAGGGAAAATGTATTTTTCTCCAACTCTCTTGATTGATTTCTATGTACTTGAAAGTTTTGAATGATAAAAGATAAAGAGTATTTGGTTTATTTGATATTTAGAGAAATCTGGAACTTGGTTCGTTTTCTGTGTTTTCATTACATTAAGATGAAATTGGTTGTTTTAGGAAAGTTGGAAAAGTTGTGATTTTTGCATTTCATTTTGAAAAAAATCAAAGAAACTCTTTCTGTCCTCTAAATAGGATTTCATCGAATTTGAAAGTTTCCATTGCATTTCTGAGTGGATTAAGATTTTGAGTTGTGTCATAAAATCATGAGTTTCACCTTCATTACCTATTGAGTAAATAATGAATTAATAATACAGTGTTAATTAAAATTCATCTAGAATTTTACATTTTTTAGGGCTCTTTCCACCTACAGTAACTTAAGTGTAGGGCTTTGGAATAGGGAAGGAAGTAAACTTTCCAAAGCTACAAACAAGCAATAGAATCTTGTGTTAGGGAGATAAAATCCAATTATTTCCATTTTGTTCTTGGAAGCTCTTCTTTTACATGAGTTAAGCATGAGATCATGTCAAATCTGGTGAAGTGATCGTACCCACTTCATCAGCCTAGATAGAGTGATTTGCACGTATTACAATGGTACCAAAAGGTACTTGGGGTCACTTGAAAGTAAACCGCTGATTGATTATGTGGAGGAGCCTTCAAGGGGATTGAGGTTGTTACTCTGCCCTTGTGAGTACGTCTGATCTGCGACTGTCCCTCCATGAAAAATTGTTGTATTTGGTAAACTTAGTGACTATAATCCTAGGGCTCTACCTAAGGTGATGACAGAGGGAAGGTATTGTTGTACCTGGAACATACGTTGACTAGACTCAATTGGAATTTTTGGAGGGTAATCTTTGCTCAAGATGATTTATAGCAAAGTTACTTGCACCAAATCATTTCATTAAGCAGGTTGTCAGGGTAACTGGTTCCAAACACTCATTTCTATAAATCTTTTTACCTTGGTCGCTACAATATTAGATTTCATCACCAACTAGTAATTATTGATCTCTATGAAGAGTCAGTTTGTATGGTTTGAACTCCTAGATTCTTAGCGTGTGTTACTTTCTGTATTGTTTTTACTTTTTAGAGACTTTAGGTGTAATTAGATATTGTGTAATTTATTAATTGAAAAATTTTCATTTTTGCGGAATTACCAAAACAATCACTTAGGATACTCGGGGACCCCCCCTAAGTATACACCAAGTGAGTTAGAAAATATAAAAGCTGAAAAATCTAAATCATCAGGATCTAGAACTGCAGCAGAAACTGAAACTTCTACTATTATAGAATCTGATGTAAAAGGAATTGAAGTTAATCAACCGAAAACATATACTATCTTAGGCCTTGAAGTGACAGAAAATGAACTAGATCAAACTCAGAAATTAGTATCACACTCAGGAGGAACTAATTACAAATTACTAAACTCATTCAAATTGAATCACATACTGGAGACGTTTCAGATACAAATCCCATTTTTGAACCACATATTGACGAACCTGAGTCTGATATTTCCTTCATCAGGATGTTTGGTGGAGAGAAGCCTCTGCATGTGCTATCAAGGTTTTCCACATATAAGTTGGTCATGCAAGAGGCTGCATATCACATCTTCACAAGGTTATCAATAGGACTGCACAGGCGGAAGAAGGCACCATGGCATGCTCTTCCTTTGTGGGTTGGATTGTACGAGATCAAGAGATTAAAGGATGTAGATGTCGAAGCTGAGATAGTGAGGTTCGAGTTCAGCATCAAGGACTTCAATCTGTACGATCCACACTGCATATGCAAGAACCACTGTGTGAAGGTGTATTACCCATGGATCCACGGGACATGTCATTGGCCAGAGGAAGATCCTTGGAGATACTGTTACAACTCCACTAAGCTCAATGAACTGGTCAGCATGGCTATAGAATGGAAAGTATCTCTATAGGTAGCAACACCATAGGAAGAAACAACACTAGCAGCAATGAACAACAAATTGACCGAGGACAAAGGCAAGAGGAAGATTGTTAAGAACCCAGAGGCTGAGTAAAGCTACAAGTTTAGATAAAATCCTCTCATTGAGAGATTAACTTTGGAAGTAGAGGAAAAGAGGCAACATCGAGTAAGGAGATAAAAATAGAGGAACAGAGAGAAACAAAGGTTGGAGGATGCAGAGAGGAAGTTATAGGAAACATAGAAGAATATAAAAGAAAAGCAGGAGCTAAGAAGGAGAGAAAGGGAAGAGAAGAAGAAATAGGAACAAGAAGAAAGGCAAGGTGAAATGATGGAACAAACTACACCTATAAAGGTGGAAGAGTCAGAGAAACCAACACATGAAGAGGAGGATGAGCAGGTGCAGGTTCGGGAACTTGCTTAATAGATTGAGAAAATGATCGAAGAAACGAACATGGAGTTGGAACAGGAGCCACAAGACCAAGATATTGACCTCATGCCGAGAACATATGAGGTCGTACCTTAGTCTCCACCACCTCCAGAATTAGAACTAGTGACGAGCGAGCAAGGATAGGTTGTTCTCCTTGATGATGATCCGATGATGGATGTGTACAATCTATCATTTGATGAGTCATAGCAAAGGATTGTACATGCGCAAATAAAGCAACTCCAAGATGATCACACGTCACCTGCCCATATAGAGGAAACGGTGATTGTGTCATATGTTAGAAGATATCCAGCTGCCATGGCTGATGCTTCTAAGGCTTATGCAGAAGCCATGAGTTCAACTATCAAGTTCTCATTAAAAGAGAATGATCAAGTGGAAAAGGACTTCCAAGAGGCCAAGCAGAGGACAGAACAGTCCACAGGATCCACTATGGCAGAGATGAGAAAATATATACTTGTTAAAGTATCAATTCTTCAGACCACCATAAAGAAACTGTATGACAAATTTTTCATCATGCACAAGGTGGTTTTCCATCTATATGGTTTTCAGTAGCAGTGCATGAAGATTTCACAAACTCTCAAAGACATCCATATTTCTATTACACATGTATAGGAATGGAAAATAAGGTACATGGGAGCCCCACTTTGTTGGGTTGTGTTATATTCTTTCCACATAGTTAACAGGGGGTTTGAGGAGTACTCGTAACCCCACTTTATGGGGTTCGGGGCAACACCCCAGAAAATTTTGGTTTTGGACCCTATGTTAGGTTGGGTGGATCCACCTATGGTTTTGTGCATGATTTTCGCACATGTTTTTTGGACGTGATGGGTTTCGGTCCATGGTTTTGGATGTGATTGTTTTCAGTCCATGGTATTGGATGCTTCGGCATGCATAAATATGTATTGTAACATTGAAAGGAACATAATGAAAAATC